>VWZL01006686.1:418040-443162 GCA_013396915.1 Stercorarius parasiticus | reverse complement strand
TTCACTGTTTGCTTATCTGAGCAACCATCAGAAGGTAGTCTTATGCTTGTCACTTCTTAGAACTGCCCATTGTTTGTGAAGATCAGGTTCGTGACCATCTGATGAACCTGAAAGTGCACAAGTCCATGGGACCTGATGTGATACACCCATGGGTACTGAGGGAACTGTTGGATGAGGTTGCTAAACTGCTCTCTATTATATTCTAAAAGTCATGGCAGTCTGGTGAGGTCCCCACTGGCTGGAAAAGTGGAAACATAATCCCCATTTTCAAAAAGGGAAAGAGGGATGCACCAGGGAACTATAGGCCTGTCAGTCTCACCTCCGTGTCTGGTAAGATTATGGAGCAGATCTTCCCAGAGGCACTGCTGAGGCAGAAGAATAACGAAGAGGTGATTGGGTACAATCAACACGGCTTCACCAAGGGCAAATCGTGCCTGACAAACCTGGTGGCCTTCTATGAGAAGGTCACAACATTAATAGACAAGGGGAGAGCAACCAACAGATGTCATTTACCTGTACCTGAGCAAAGCCTTTGACACTGTCCCGCATGACATCCTGGTCTCCAAGCTGATAAAATATGGGTTTGATGGATGGACAATTCAGTGGATAAAGAACTGGCTTGACGGCCACACCCAAAGAGTGGCTGTCAATGGGTCCCTGTCCAAGTGGAGGTCAGTGACAAGTGGAGTCCCTCAAGGATCAGTACTGGGATCGGTCTTGTTTAACATCTTCGTCAGCGACATGGGCAGTGGCATAGAATGCACCCTCAGCAAGTTTGTCAACAACACCAAGCTGTGTGGCGCAGCTGACACGCTGGAGGGAAAAGATGCCATCCAGAGGGACCTCAACAGGCTGGAGAGGTGGGCCCATGCCAACCTCATGAAGTTCAACCAGGCCAAGTGCAAGGTCCTCCATCTGGGTCGGGGCAATCCCAAGCACCGATATAGGCTGGGCAGTGACTGGCTTGAGAACAGNACCTGTCCAGAGAAGGGCCACGAGGATGATCAGAGGGCTGGAGCACCTCTCCTATGAGGACAGACTGAGAGAGTTGGGGTTGTTCAGTCTGGAGAAAAGAAGGCTCCAAGGAGACCTTAGAGTGGCCTACCAGTATCTTAAGGGGGCCTACAAGAAAGCTGGTGAGGGACTTTTTAGGATGTCGGGTAATGGTAGGACTAGAGGGAATGGATTAAAACTAGAGATGGGTCGATTCAGACTGGACGTTAGGAAGCAGTTCTTCACCATGAGAGTGGTGAGACACTGGAACGGGTTGCCCAGAGAGGTGGTGGAAGCCCCATCCCTGGAAGTTTTTAAGGCCAGGCTGGACGGGGCTCTGAGCAACCTGATCTAGTGGGAGGTGTCCCTGCCCATGGCAGGGGGGTTGGAACTAGATGATCTTTAAGGTCCCTTCCAACCCTAATGAACACCTCCTGATACGTAAACCTTCTCTGCTTTAGCCCTTGGGTAAGGAGAGGTGGAAGTACAAGATCAAACGCATTAGCAATGTGTAACTGCATCTGAGAGTCCATCTTGTCTCCCCTTTGCCTCTGTCTCTCCAGAAGTTTAGTTCTCCTTGAGAGTTAAGTCTTGGATGAAAAAGGCCTGAGGGATTACTGTTTCCGAGGGAATATATTCTGTTTGCATTTTCCGCATGTCTTTGAATGTTGCTTTGCTTAGTAGTGCTGTAGTCAGGCATTACTTCTCCCATGTGTCCTTTAAGAAAATACAAAGAGAAAAGCGAGAAATAAGATGACAGAAAAACATCGACTAGGTTGCCCCACAGGCCAATACTTCCCCAGCTGCTGCCACGATATCCAAAAGGTGCGTATCTGACAGACATCCTTAGAAACAGGCCACAGAAGACATCACCCTTGGTTACTTGAGATAGCTCCTCTGCAATTTGGGATATTACTGTGTGCTGTCATCTCCAGGAGATTTAGTGTATCCTTGTCTGCAGACCCATGAAGACCCAGGCCAGGTGTCAGCCATGAAGATCCTGTACCTGCTCTTCTCCATCTTCTTCCTGTTGATCCAGGGTGCTGCAGGTGAGAGGGCAAGAAGGGAGATGGGGCGAGGTGTGAGTCCCCATCAGTAGGAACCTCCATGTCCTGGGAAGTGAAAACTTTTGTCAAAGACAAGGAGGGGAATGTTTTTGCAGTTGTCTTAGAGCTCCTGTGTAATGGCATACATCTGGGTGTGGTTATGGCTGTTATCATTTGCAGTGGGTATAGAGGAATCCAGCCCAATCCTTGGCTTCTTCTGAGGTTTAGGGAGGGATTCAGCCCCGGGCTCCAACTCCTGTGATTTGCTGCTGCCCTGGGAGGTGTCTCTGGATGAGCTACTACTGAAGTCACTGTAGGCACAGCCTACACAGACCATCCTAGGTGTCCAAAATGTGGGCACCTTGGGGCAGAATTTTCTGAGCGTGATATGCAGTATAGTTTGAGGGCCCTTTGACCTCTTAGACCTCCAATCCATCCCAGTACTGTGTGACTTAGCTGAGAATTTCTGGTGGAGGTTAACAATTTAGAGGGTGGCTGGAGGCCACGGCACAGCCTTCTGCAGCCCAACGGCTAGAGACAGCTAGACACCGGCTCTTTAGCTTAGAACTCTCCAGGATACACTGCCCATGCTGTCCAGTAGCATTGAACCTGAGTGTCCCAAAGCACTATTGTCCCGAGCCATGACCTCTGCAAGGGCTGGGCAAGGGCTTTCCATCAGAAGTCAGTCAAAGGTGGGGTACTGCCAGGACAGGGATGTAGAATGTGAGAAGTGCCCCACTTGCCAACTCTGCTCGTCAAGGCAGTGGTGGACACGAAGCTGGGGAGCCAGCATGGCTCTTCCTCGACATCATGCTGGTCCTCCTCCCCACGGTCTGTTCTTGTGTGCACCCACACTGGTGTGAAAGAGTCCTTCTAGGTGAGACAAGTTGCTATTGAAGCTGTGGCTATGGTGAGGTTGAAGCTGAGCCCATATATTGGCCTGAAATGCATGGGGGGTGTCAGACTTTCTGCAACCACACACTGCTCTTCCAGATTAATATTTTAATAATTTCTCTGTTCATGGTCTTCCATGGCACCAGGAAGTGCAAAACGATGTAGAAGACAAGGGGGATTCTGCATTTTTTGGGGCTGCCGTTTTCCCTATAAATTCGTGGGAGTTTGTTCGACATTCAGGCACTCCTGCAAAACATAAGTTCTGGGAACAGTTTGCCTCTATTTATATAGTTATTATTGTCTTTCAAGCCAGCTCCTGGTTCACATCTTCATGCATTCGTGCCTAGAGGCAAAAGCCAGGGAAAGAAGGGAAAAGTCCTTGTGGGTTTGGACCTGTCTGCTGTTGGTGCTGAAGGAGCCCAAGGTCAGCCAGTGCCTCCTCGCTCTCTTTCAGCCCCATGGGGCTTGCCCACTGACAATACAGAAAGCTCAGCCTTGTTGTCCAAATGAGAAGGCTGTCCCTTGGGTAGTGTGAGTCACAGGACTCTCCTCCTGATATCTCTAAATAGCCTTGGAACCAAGGCTGCCAACACTAAGGAGAGCACAGGGCCAAGACAACTGGAATGACTGGAGTTTCCATCTGTGAGGTTGTCTTATCCCCCTGCACTTTTTTGTTGTAGGAGAGGAGGTGGGAAAGAGTGGGAGGAAGGGAAAAGTAAGTTACAACACGTGACGTGCTCATCTGCCTTCTTCATACAGCACCTGGGGTTGAGACCCTGAACTCTGCAAGCAGGATGTCCCCCTTGCTTCTAGCTCCTGGACCCATCTCCTGATGTCCTCTCCCCTCCCTGCCTCTGCCGTCCCCAGGTGCTGTGACAGCAGGAGTGGAAGCGCTGCTCCTGCTTGATGCCCGGGTGCTCGTGAGCCAGAGCCATCCCGTCACAGACCTGGTGCTGTTGGGGCAGAGGCTGCTTTTCCCAGCTTGAATAAAGATGAGCAGTTTGGCATTGCAGCGTGTGGGACGTGTGGGTATTCTGTTGTGGTGGAGGGTGCTTTGTGTCTGCTGGCTCTGGTGGTGGTGAGTTGGTGTCAGGAGAAGCAGCTGGGGATGCTGGGGGTCATCACCATCAAATATGTCCCCAGGGATGTTCTTTCCTGGCAGTGGCGTGGTGACACTCATCCTGTCAGTGCCTGCTGGGCCAGGGTGTTTGCTGTGGGTGTGATGGAGCTGCTCTGCTCTCTCCTGGGGACTGGGAGCCTTGTCCTGGTTTTCGTAGGCCCAGACTTCGTTCTTTTTCCAGGATCCTCCTTCCATGTCAATCTGTTTTTGTGGTGGGTAATGGTCCTTTCTTGTGATGAGTGCTCAGCCCTAGTGATGATGAGTTCAAGGGAAGCACTGTCTTGCTGCTGGGTGGGAAAGGAGTCTCCCTGGATGCTCTGCAGGAGATGTCTGTACCCAAATGGGCCAGGACATTGCTCTGACTGGAAGGGTCAGAATAGCCATTTGTGATTGTCTGTTTATCTGGGCACACACTGAAAATTCACTCTCAATCTTGTTATTGTCTGAGCAAATATGGGACTAGGTGGAGCCCAGGAAGGGCCCCTGCACTCTCTGCAGATGGTGGCTGAGCTTCCCGCAGTGCTGGTGGGAAGTGCTGGAGGATGCCAGGTCAATTCAGCCCCAGCAGCAGCTCCCAGGCTGGGCAGCACAGTAATGTCAACCCAGGGGTGTCGCCATGTCCCTGGGCTGCATGTTCTCCCCTTTCTCTAACAGCCAAGAGATATTTTCAAATGGAAAGTAGGGTGATGTTTACGGCTCTTGGATGGGATGCCCACTGCCGTCCCTCAGCAGCTTCTGGGAGAGGGTCTCCAACACATCTACTTGGTCCCTCCTGGAACAAGGGAGGACTCTGAGGGTGGAAGTAGGATCTGCTTTCCTCCCTCCTCCTCCTTTCCTGCAGGGCTGCCATGCCCAGTGCTGCTGACTCGGAAAGGCAAGAGCCAGGAGGTACAGAGAAGGTAGCAAATTCTTATTTCTGGAGCACAAGAGCTTTGTAACAAGGTCCCAGCTCTGGTCCCAGTTACAGAACCCACAGCAGGAACTTTTCCTTAAAGAAATGGGATGTGAGAGACCCCAGGGGGGATGTCACAGCAACCAGGAGGAGTTACACGTGACTCATGATCTCAATGGAGGAAAAATAAATATCTGTACCCAAAAGTCTGGCTTCTGTCTTCTTTCATCTGCATTATGTCTATAGGGAAACCTCATTATCTACTGGGCAGCTTCACTGTAGTCATCAGATAAATCTTCCATTTTTTCATACATTTAATTCATTCATATCTTACCTTCTGCTCCCTGGAGCCTGAGGAGGAGGAGAGCACAGAGGACAGACTGGAGTCACTGGTATCTCAAAATGTCCACCCCAAAAACTCCTTTTCCCTCTTCTCCCCCTGCCAGAGAAAAAGAAGCATCGCTTCCCTCTTCCGACACCTCTGAGAAGGCTTCCCAGGCCTCCAGCCCTGGGTCTTGTGTCATCTTGCCTTGCGTAAGAGCCACTTGGTGCTGTGGTTTGCTGGACACATCTTGGGACACACGCGCGCACACACACTGCATCCCTGCTCATTAGTAACCAGCAGCAAGGTGCTGCTGTACCACAAAACGAAAATTTTCCTTCTTCTCTTCAAGAAGCTCTCCCAGTGAAACCTAAGATCAGCTTTCTGGCAGTAGGCCCTCTTCTGCTAAGCATACAGAAGCCATCTTCCATTTTTTCACGATTGTTATCTTGCCACCGTGTCTTGAAATCTCAATGGCGTGGAAAAGGCCGAGAGGCCAGGCTCCACAGCCAAAATCCCCAGCAGGTGACCCCTTGGAGTTGGAGGGAACAAATTGCTCTTCCAAACACCTTGAGAGGCAGTTGCCGAGTTGGACATGCAGCACAGCCCCCTCCTGCCCAAAAAGGGCAAACATTTTTCTCAATTGCATGAATGGCATCAAACGCGTTGGCTTCACAAGCGATGGCTATGTCCATCTTATATTTCTTCACTTTGGATGGCTTTAGGAGGAGATGCAGATTTGTTGGATCACCTGGTTTACAGACTTTAACGTGTACCCTGGTATTACTTTCACTTTCTCTGAATAGTCAGTAGGGGGATAGTGTCATGCTTATCACCTTTGACATGTCAGGTGCACAGACATCTTGTCTCAGAAGGGGTTCTTGCGGTGTCTAGAGGTGGGAGGGTTTATAATATTACACACGTTCTTGCACATCACACACTAGCTGAGTATTCAATCAGATGAGAAAAGACAGAGGAGGACTCCTTTCTTTTGCATCCAGGCTGGTGCTGGTTGGTGTCTGCACCAACCAGTTACTTTGTCCACCCCAAAGATTTCTCAGCAAGCCACCGCAGCCTGTGTGCCCACTGTGATGTCACAAGCGGTGTTGCATGAGGATAACGGTGAAGATTGCAACAGCCCCCAGGAGGCACCTCAGCCTCTCCCATTGCTTCAGAGAGGGATAAGGTGCAACCCCATTGTCCCCACACAGATGTGTCACTTTCTCATTGGCCAAGGGGAGATATGTCTTGCAAGAAAAAGCACGTGTCCCACCCACGGAAACAGTGTAAAGCCAGGGGGTTCTGATCAAAGAGATACTCCCTGATCCTAACACTTCTGGGTGCAAGTGACCCCTGGTTGGGTTGTTACAGCCTGTTGCTGCCTTGGTGTGCTCTGAACCAACACCTTCACCAGGTAGGTGACTGCAGAGCCTCTTCCAGGCTGGCCACCCATTCAGCCCCTCTGTGCAAACACTTCTTCCTGGAACCATAGAAATGACAAAATGTTGGAAGTGTCTCTGAATGTAAACAAGCATCAGAGCTGCCTGGGAAAGAGAATAAAAACCTTCGTATGAGTTTTAAGAGCCCAGAACATGTGGAAGATGGAACTGATTTTCCTAAGTACAAGAGAGTCTGGAAAGGTGCCTTGATGCTGGAGCAGAATCTTTGCTGGAAAGCCTGGGAATGGTCTTGAGTTGCAGATGGGCACTCCCAAGCCAAGATGGGAGGCCTCTTCTGAGCCCAAGGAAGCAGAGGGGATTGGAGACAGTGTTTTGGGCAGCCAGCTTTGCACTGGCTGAGGTGATGGATAGCACCGGCTAACTCTCGAATGGCATCTCCAGGTACAAGCATTTCCCTAAATTCTTGACCCTGGTTTAGCTGTTGGCAGGGCACTGAGTGCTGGCACAAGCATCTCCAGCTGTGTAATCCTTCTTTGTTCTGGCATTTGATTAAGAAGAGGCTGAAGGGAACGCCCTACTGGTAAACTAGGCATGAATCCTCCAGTTCATGTTTTGAGGAAACCATCATGAAGACCTGCGAAGAAGACAATGAAATAAACTCCAGATAATCCAACAGGCTGGTGCTTCCTGAAATGCTCCCAGGATATCCATGAAATTGCAATGCTAAGACTCATTATTATTTCTTTTTATTGGAGATTGAGGTTCTGCATTTTGGCTCACTGTTGTTGTCTTGATGTGTCCTCTCTGCAGCCTTGTGAAAACTTGGGATAGGCATCAGCCATGCGGATCCTGTACCTGCTCTTCTCCATCTTCTTCCTGTTGATCCAGGGTGCTGCAGGTGAGAGGGGAAGACGGGAGACGGGGTGAGGTGTGAGTCCTCTTCGGTAGGATCCTCCATGTCCTGGGAAGGCACCAGATTTGTCAGATATAGATAACATCTGGGAGGGACTGGCTCTGATGAATGGCCGGGCAGCTGAAAAGCCAGCACGGCACCTCCTGGACCTCACACTGGTCTTTCCTGATGGCTTTCCCCACACGCACACACACTGCTGCAGAAGAGAAAACCTGTAGTGGAGAGGTAAAGATGTTGGGTTTGGTGCTCAGTGCACGTGGGAGATAGATCGAGGGGCAGCATCAGCCGCTCTGGAATCAGGCACATTTTTAACAGTTATGTTAAACTCACTTTATTTGACCTCTTTCACTGTGCAGGGTTCTCCTTGGCTCCAGGAAATAAGAAAGAATGTGAACGACAAAAAGGCTTCTGTGGATTTCTGAAGTGCCCTTTCCTCTTTACCATCAGTGGGAGATGTTCAAGGTTTTTCGTTTGCTGCAAAAAGTAAGTTTTGGAAGTAGAAATGCTACTGTGCTGGCAGAAAGCGTGGCTGTTGTGTTTAAGTGCCCATGACTGGCTAACAGCTCAGTGCTATACATGCTCCAAGACAGAGAACAGGGGAGGAAAGGAAAGGTCCTTGCAGCTTCCCTGAATGGGGCTGACAGAGCCCACCATCAGCCAGCACGTCCCAACTCTCCTTCAGTGCCATGAGACTCATTCAGGCTTTGCAGAGGGCTCTCCCAAGCCAGCCAAGAGCAAAGCATGCACTGTCCTTGGACAGCATCAAGCACACGATCCTGGTTTTGCTGCATCTGGATAGGCTTGGAGTCAGGGCTGCCAGCACTAAGACAACACAGGTCCAAAGCGTGTGCAATAAGGACGGAGCCTCACCTCCATTGAGCCTGATGCTCTTGCACCATAGACTTGCTTGTCATTGCAGGGGAGGTGTGAAAGAGTGGGAGGAAGGGAAAAGTAAGTTACAACACGTGACGTGCTCATCTGCCTTCTTCATACAGCATCTGGGGTTGAGACCCTGAACTCTGCAAGCAGGATGTCCCCCTTGCTTCTGGCTCCTGGACCCATCTCCTGATGTCCTCTCCCCTCCCTGCCTCTGCCGTCCCCAGGTGCTGTGACAGCAGGAGTGGAAATGCTGCTCCTGCTTGACGCCCGGGTGCTCGTGAGCCAGAGCCATCCCGTCACAGACCTGGTGCTGTTGGGGCAGAGGCTGCTTTTCCCAGCTTGAATAAAGATGAGCAGTTTGGCATTGCAGCGTGTGGGACGTGTGGGTATTCTGTTGTGGTGGAGGGTGTTTTGCGCCTGCTGGCTCTGGTGGTGGTGGTGGTGGTGGTGGGTTGGTGTCAGGAGAAGCACCTGGGGAAGCTGGAGATCGCAACCATGGGTGTCCCTGTGGATGCTCTTGCCTGGAAGCAGTGTGAGGACACGTATCTGGGTGCTGGGTCAAGGGGTCTGCAGTGGGTGTGTTGGAGCTGCTCTGCGGGTGGTCCCTGCTAAGAAGTGGGAGGCCTGTCCTGCTCCTGCTGGTCACGGGTGTCCCTTGCCCCTGACAGCCACGGATTCATGTGCAGGGCTGTGCTTGCTAGTGTGTCCCTTGTTTGGGCATGGGCAAGGCTGCCCACCCAACCCATCCCAGAGTCCCCAGAGGTCCCATCACATCTCCACCTCCCTCATCTGCAGTGGGGCTGTGAGTTGCAGAGCAGTCCCCACTCAGCTCCCTCCCTTCTGGCACAGCACCAACCCCTCCACCTGCCCCACAGCCTCTGTCCCTGCCACAGCCCTCCTGGGGGGACCTGATCCCACAGAGAGACCCCAGGGAGACCTTTACAGGCCTTGGAGGGAAGTAGGTCCCCCAGACTGGTTGTCCAGCTCCTCCTCAAGGTGCCCTCTCCAATGGGTCCCATGGACCACAACTAGGAAATGTCCACAAGTGTAGCCTGGCAGGAAGAAAGCATGGTGTCTCCTCCTCTTTGCCTTCTCCTCTATGCCTTCTCCTCTCTGCCAAACTGGGATTGCAACGCTGTTATCCGTCAACAATCATTGACCTCAACCTTTCTGCAAGTGCAGACCTCTGCCCCGTATAGTTAAATACACATGTGTTCCATGCACACGTGACTATGTCAGCAACTAGTGACCCTGGCTGTTCTACCAAATTCTTTCTATTCTAAGGAGGCAGATCACCCTCAGCATTCCAACCCTGATTTCCCTACCTTCTACTTCCCTGCTGAGTGTGCAGCCCCTCTCAGAGCCACAGGGCTGACACCTGTATTTGCTCCCAGGACATCTCTACCCCAGTCATGAAGCCGAAGGTCCCTGCTGGATTCAGAGCAGCTCAGTCTCCTGTGACATAAATTCCTGTGTGAGGGTTGCAGGAGTGAGTGATGATCTATGCAACCCCAAGAACTGTGTCTACGTCAGCTAGAGTCTTTCCTCCCACCCATCAGCATCTCCCACCCTGCTCTCCAGGCCCTGTATCTTGCACAGCATGTTCCCACTGACTTTCCAGCATCATTTCCTTCATGTTCATTCATGTATCATTTAACTGAACATTTAGCAGTCACCATGAACACCCTTTATCTCTAACAGCGGGAAGCTGTTCCACTGTGCCATGGACCCCTTTGCCCAGGACATCATGAACAAGACTGATGGTATTGTGGAAAGTCACCCCACGAGTTTAATATAGTAGAGGTAGAGGAAAAGCAGCAAGAAAAGGAGAAAGGTCAATGGATAAATGATATTTTCTGCCACCCATGACATGATATGACTTACATGGAAGCAGTGAACTGGAGATGTTGGTACATGATCTGAAAGATCCCTTCCAACCTAGGCAATTCTGTGATTCTATGATTCTATATGTGCATTTGAACATCAGCTCATAAATGCATGCAGCAATCAATATGTTATTTCCAAAACATCTGATGAAACTTCAAATAAAAGCACATATAAAGCCCTCATAATTTCAAAAGGTAAGAAGGTTTATAATACCCCTCATGTTCTTGCACTTCCCATGCTAGCTGATTATTTTGTCAGATTGGAGGAGAAAAGGAGGGAAACCTGTTTTTTTGAGACTGGTTGCTGCTGTCTACACCAGGCAAAGTCCAGGCAGTTCCTGCCAAGCTACTGCAGCTCGTGTGCCACTGGGTGTCACAAGAGGTGTTGCATGAAGATAACGGTGAAGATTGCAACGGCCCCCAGGAAGCACCTCGGCCTCTCCCATTGCCACAGGGAGGGATGAGGTGCAACATCACCATCCCCATGCAGATAGGTCACTTTCAGGTTGGCCAAGAGGAGATGTGGCCAGAGGAATAAGGATGTCTTACCCATCAGAAATGGTATAAAACCAGTGTGTTTCGGGCAAAGCGGTATTCCTTGACCCCAAAGGCATCTGGAAGCAAGTGATTCCTGGTGTGTTTATTGCTGCCTGAAGACCAAGACCTTCCCTCATCAGGCAAGTAACTATGGGGTCTCTTTCAGATTGGCCACCCATTCAGTCCCTCTGTTCAATTCCGTCATAGTGGAACCATCTAAATTACAAGCTGTTGGGTATATCTGTTCACAAAATGATGTAATCTTTCTAGGAACAAAAAAGTAAATTGAAAAGATGAATTCCTTCCCATTAGAGCTTGGGATCTGCTGAAGCTGCATCCAGAGTTTCCCCAGTGCAGGAGAGACTGAAAAATTTCTGTGGTGTTTGAAGAGGAACACCAGGATCTTGTATTCTGGGGAAATGGGGACTCTATAACTTAAAGGGAGGAGCCAGATTACATGGAGCTTTCCGTTATTTCAGCCTTCAGTTAACTTGAAAGATCGCGTTTTCCTGACCTCTTTGGCCACTGAGGCACTTCTCTCCCCTCTTTCCTCCCCTGGGGAGCTGCTGCACAGAATCATTTCGTGCCCGTAGCTTTACCATTGTCTTTGCATTCAGCATTGTCACAAACATCTCTGAAGCATGCAAACCTTCTCTACTTTGGCCTTTGGTAAGGAGATGAAGAAGCAAGAGAGCACAGGCACTAGGCATAACCCTTATCTGATGAGCACACTTGAAAGCATACCTAGCCTATCCCTTTGATTCCATCTCCCTAGAAACATATTTAGGTCTGTTTTAGAGACAATTGTGCCGTGGGTAAGGCCCAAGGTACTTCCAAAGGTAAGTTTTCTGACTGCATTCTCTAAAGTAACACCAGCTGCTTTTTTACTTAAAACAACATGAACCACCAGACATAAGATCTACAGTCTGTGCTTGGGAGAAAGCATAAGGAAGATAAAATGAAATATGTGTTTAGGTACTGTCTTCCCTGAAATTTCCTGAACTGTTGGCAGGCTATTCATGAAATTGCACAGATAGCCATTGTTCTTGTGAACGAACAATGTGTGCCCAGGTGGCCAAGAAGGCCAACAAAATTCTGGTTTGTAGCAGGAATAGCATGGTCAGCAGGAGCAGGGAAGTGATGGTGCCTCTGTACTCGGCCCTGGTGAGGCCTCCCCTCGAGTACTGTGTTCAGTTCTGGGCCCCTCTGTACAGGAGGGACATTGAAGTGCTGGAGCGGGTCCAGGGGAGAGCTAGCAAGCTGGTGAGGGGTCTGGAGACCAAGCCAGATGAGGAGAGGCTGAGGGAACTGGGCATGTTTAGTTTGGGGAAGAGGAGGCTGAGGGGAGACCTCATTGCCCTCTACAACTACCTGAAAGGAGGGTGTAGAGAGGTGGGGGTTGGCCTCTTCTCCCAGGTGAATAATGACAGGACCAGAGGAAAGGGTCTGAAGTTGCGGCAGGGGAGGTTTAGATTAGCTATTAGGAAGAATGACTTTACTGAAAGAGTGGTCAGGCACTGGGACAGTCTGCCCAGGGAGGTGGTTGAGTCACCATCCCTAGAGGTATTGAAGAAATGTCTAGATTTGGCACTTCAGGGCATGCTCTAGTGACAGAGATTGTAGGTTTTGTGGGGGTTTTTTTGTTTGTTTTTTTTGTGTGTGTATGGTTGGACTAGATGATCTCAAAGGTCCTTTCCAACCATGAAGATTCTATGATTTTGTAATTATATGAATAGGCTACAGACACCACCATCTTCTTTTTTCAGGATAACACATCTGCAGTTTGATATAACACAGTGCCCAGGCTTCTACACCATCTGAGGTTCCCCATGTCCTTGTTGCCTTGGTGTCTCCCTTCTGTATCCCTGTGAAGACCTGCATCAGGCATCAGCCATGAGGATCCTGTACCTGCTCTTCCCCTTCTTCCTCCTGTTGGTCCAGCGTGCTGCAGGTGAGAGGGAAAGAGGGGAGACGGGTGAGGTGTGCGCTCCCATTAATGAGGTCTTCCATGTCCCAGGAAGTGACCATATTTTTTAGAGATGCTTAAAGGAAAGAATGGTTTTGTAGCTTTGCTCCAGTGTGAAAGGTCATGCAATAACATACTCCAGAGGATGCTCTCACAATGCCCCTTCCTCTGAGGGTAGAGAAGCTGGTGTAGAGCGAGTCATCCAGGAATAAGAGCTTGGCTCCTTCTGTGGGTTCAGGAGGGACTGAGCTATGGGCTCCACCCTGGGCATTTAGCTGCTGCTCTGGCGCATGTCTCTGGATGAACTCCCATTGCAATCACCGAAGTCTCAACCTATGCAGCCTACCCTGCTCACCCAAAAAATGGATGGGCAAGTCTGTTGTCTAATCACAGATATCTAGTATCTTTTGAGGATCCTTAGATGTGTGTGATTCTGAGATGTCAAAGCCCTTTACCCCAGGCTGGAGGAGCTAGCCAAGGCTTTATGGAAGAGCTGCTCCTTCTGCAGGGACAGAGGGAGGATGGAAGCTATCGCTTTGTACCACAAACAGCCAGGGATACGTGTGCCTCCGGTCTTTAGCTGATAGTCCTTCTAGGTAGTTAACTTGATATTGAAGGTCCAATTGTGGTCATTTTAATACTTGGCCCACAAAGTGGGTTGAAATCCTAGTGGAGTGGCAGTCCCTCTGGAATTACAGAATATTCTCCCAAATCTCTTCCTTTCAACTGTTTGTCTGTACAGGTGCATCTCTGGCTCCAGGAAATGAAGGTCAATGTAAGCAAGAAGGGGGATTCTGTAATTTTTTGACATGCTATCACCCTCATCACATCTTTGGAAGGTGTTCAACATTTATGGTTTGCTGCAAAAGGTGAGTTATAAAGTCAAACATTCAGAAATTGACCCTGTGCTTTCTTGGCCAAAACAGATCTGCTGTTCTTTTTACATCCACACTGCTGGATAACAACCTCCTGAATTCATGTGGAGATGCAGAGGCCAGGGAAGGAGGGTTAAAGTCCCTTGGTAAAGATGCTTGAACCTGCTCTGTGTGGGGCTGAAGTATCCCAGATTCAGCCAGCATCTTCCCATGAGACCAGACTGGGGCCTCTCATGAAGACTTTCCCATGCTGTTGGAAAGTGAAGTTTGATCTTTGTGTAGAGTGGGGCACAGGACCTTCTCCTTGATGTTTCTGAAGAGCCTTGGGTTCAAGGTTGCAACTACTAAGGAACGCACAGGTCCAAGTCGTCTGCGATAAGGGATGGAGGTTTTCTGAGAAGGGGTTGTCCAGTAATTCCCTACAGGTCCTTACAATAGATGTGGCAGAGAGACTGCAGGATGACAAAGAAGGAACATAAGAAAAAAATATCAGTGACCACATATTGTGCTTTCTTTATGCAGGAAATGGTGATGAATCCCTGGACTTTCTGAGCAGGACGTCCCCCTCGCTTCTGGCTCCTTGAATTGACTCTTGATGTCCTTTCCCCTCCCTGCTTGTGCCATCCCCAGGTGATGTGACAGCAGGACTGGAAGCGTTGCTCCTGCTGGGTGCTCGTGGGCTGGCGATATCCTGTCATGGGAAGAGCCTGCTTTTCCCGGCTTCAATAAAGACATGCAGTTTCACAAAATCACAGACTGGGAAGCCGAAGGGGACCTCTGGAGGTCATCTGGTTCTAACCCTCTTCTCAAGTTGGTGACCCAGAGCTGGTTGATGAGGACTGTGTCCAGCTGCCTTTTAAATACCTCCAAGGATAGAGACTTTACAGTTTCCCTGGGCAACCTCTTCCAATGCTCAGTCACCCTCATAGTAAAAGTGTTTTCTGATGTTCAGAGGGAATGTTCAGTGTGTGCCCATGGCATCTGATCCTGGCACTGGCACCACTGAATGGAGCCTGGCTCTGCCCTCTTTGCACTCTCCCTTCAGGTATTTGTGTATATTGATAGTATCCCCGTGGAGCCTTCTCTTCTCCAGGCTGAACAGTCCCAGCTCTCTCAGCCTTCCCTCGTAGGAGAGATGCTCCAGTTCCTTCATCATCCTGGGGGCCCTTCGTTGGACTCTCTCCAGTATGTCCATGTCTCTTTTGGACTGGGGACCCCAGAACTGGACACAGTACTCCAGGTGTGGCCTCACGAGCACTGAGTAGAGAGGAAGGATCACCTCCTTCATCCTTCTGGCAATACCAGCCCAGGATACCTTCAGGATAGCCTTCTTTGCTGCAAGGGCCCATTGCTGGCTTATGTTCAGCCTGGTGTCCACCAGGACCCCCAGGTCCTTTTCTCCCAAGCTGCTTTTCAGCTGGGTGTCCCCCAACATTTATTGGGGTGTGGGTCTGTTCCTCCCCAGGTGCAGGACATTGCACTTCTCCATGTTGAACTTCATGAGGTTCCTGTCAGCCCATTTCCCCAGCCTGTTGACATCTCTCTGGGTGGTAACACAACCACCTGGTGTATTAACCACTCCTCCCGGTTGATGTCATCTGCAAGCTTGATGAGGGTAACCTGTATCTTAAAATTTCCTGATTTCTGTGGAAGGGATGCCTTCTCCTTTTTTCCCATCTAGAGACCATATGAGACCAGCCCTGCTGCTCTCTGATATTGAACACTAAGCTCAGCCCTTCTACAGACCAACATGCGAAGCTGTGCTGCAGCTGCAGGTGAACACGTATGTTCGTCTGTGCACAGGTCTGTGTGTGACCAAAATACTTGTTGGGGAGCAGTGAGTCCAGACTGTTCCACCGGGGAAGTCTGGCTTCACAGCAATGAGGCAGCTCCAGGTTTAAAGCAGGTAGGCAGATCAGCCAGGTGTATAGCCAGGATCAAAGCTGGTAAATAGCTCAAGCATGGGCAAGGGAAAAGAAATGGAACTTAAAAGCAGCTCTCAAGTGATATTTGGGAGAGTTCTGCTTGTTACAGCTCTTTGTCATGCAGCACCGCTACTCAAGGCCACGTAGCAGCTCCATGTGAATCCTGGCTTTGGAAACAGACAATTAAACCTCTGAAAGATGTAGGGTGAGCACAGGACATTCCCTGAATATCTCCTGAGAGATGATCCGTGGACTTGGGGGGTCCCATGGCTTGGGGCTTTCCCTAGGAGGGACGTTCAGCTTGGTCAAGATGGGAAGTAACTGTATCTCTGTCTTGTATTTCTTGAAGATATGTATGAGTCTGCTTTTTGAGTAAGGCAGAAAATGAAAACCTCTTCTGAGCCTTCTGCTCCATAACTCTATCACAGAGTTTTGCTGCCAAGTGATCTCCCTGAAGGCAAAATTGCTATCACTTTTTTAATGTGGTGCATTTTGGAAAAATAATTGGCATTGAGACATCTTCATAGCAAGTGAGAGGTGGATTAAGTTACCCAGTAAAACATGATGGAAGCAAATGCCAACAAACAGAAGGCCAGCATCTCACCACCAGTGCTGCATACCCAGATGGAAAGCTGGCAATGGCTGAGGGTGGCCTCCTTGGAAAGAGAATTCATTCGGTCATTCACCGAACAACCAGAGACACTTTTTACGGACACACATGTTCATGGATACACACACATATTTACCCACTGGTGGATCATAATCATGGAGGCATTTTGTAGAACGGATGAGGTCAGCCCATTGGCAGAGAGCAGCCAACCTAGTCTCAGATTGTCTCCAAATAGGTGGAGAGGAGAAGACACCCTGCTCGCTCCCTGCAGGACTACACATCTGATCCATGGGATCCCATTGAGACGTCACCTTAAGGGGCAGCTGGACAGACAGCCTAGGAGATCTATTTCCATCTAAGGTCTACAAAGGTCTCCTTGGGGGTTGCCCATGGGATTAGTCCAAGTGCTGCTAAGGGCAAGAGACGTCCCTCCCCACTGCATGGTGGGATGAGACATGGAGCAGCACAGCTCCCAGCAGGGACGTCAACATGGAGGGTTACAGTGTGCTGGAGCAAGATGAGGAGGAGCCTGGGGCCTCCAGGATGGGTAGTGCCCACCCAAGGGACACACTGCCCAGCACAGACTCCATAAGCATCTGCTGATGCTGCTGGTGCCTGCGTCAGCCAGGGACAAGGATCAGGACAGGGGTGATATTTGGTCATTCATAGCAAGCAATATCATAGAATGATAAAATGGTTTGTGTTGGAAGGGACCTTAAAGATCATCCAGTTCCAACCCCTCTGCCATGGACAGGGACGAGGCTGCTCAAAGTCCTGTCCAACCTGGCCTTGAACACCTCCATGGATGGGGCATCCACAGCTTCTTTGGGCAAACTGGACCAACGTTTCACCACCCTCAGTAAAGGATTTCTTTTTTGTATCTAACCTAAATCTACTCTCTTTCAATTTAAAACCATTACCCCTCATCCTATCACTACACTCCCTGACAAAGAGTCCCTCCCCAGCTTTCCTGTAGGTCCTCATTAAGTACTGAAAGGCTACAATAAGGTCTTCTTGGAGCCTTCTCTTCTCCAGGCTGAACCCCCCCAACTCTCTCAGCCTGTCCTCCCAGCAGAGGGGCTCCAGCCCTCGGATCATCTTCGCGGCCTCCTCTGGACTCACTCCAACAGGTCCATGTCCTTCTTAAGTTGGGGGCCCCAGAGCTGGAGGCAGCACTGTAGGGAGGTCTCACCAGAGTGGAGCAGAGGTGATGATATGTTAGATGCTTGGATAAATACGCTGCCATTGTTGCAAATGTGATATTAAGCAGAACATAAATATGAATTATAAGCAGACACAGAGATGCAGTGTGTGGCAAGTCAAGAGTTTATTAATTAAGCACTGGGAAATGGTACATTTGACCCTTTTCTCTTCCCACCACCTCTGATCACTGAAGACTGCAGCGTGCACTGTTATCGCACTGTTTCTCAGTCTGTCTACACCTGGAATTTGCAATCCCATCAGGGTATTCTGACAAACATCTCTTCCATTTCACTTGATTTCCAGGCTGTTCCATGTTTATCTTGTCCTAACTTGGCTGTGAACCTTCTCTACAATACACCTGCCTTGCTCGCCACTTGTGGGAGTAAAGCCCCGGAGACACATCATCCTGCCTTTGCACACACATCAGCGACTGCTCCACAGCAAAAGCACCAGTCCTGCAGCAGACTGTTTTCCAGTGCCCTGTTCACACTGCATCCTGTATACTGAGGCCAGAACCTTTTTTCAAGGTGAAGGTCAAGGCCTGAAAAGCATCAACAAGGAATTTCAGCTTTCAAATTGTAGAGAAACCTCAACAGTTGGTGGCCAGCTACACACTAACTCCTGACATGTTGAGAAATAATGGTGTTTCCTGTCCTTCATTTCTATGGGGTGCACTTCATTTCCAGACATAACCGTAAAAGGTTACATTGCCAATCGGTGCTACTCGAGGGAGTATTAACCATTTGGACAAGTTCAGGCAGAACTGCAGAATGGAAGAGAGGGGCTGAGACAAGAAGAAATATTTCAGAACTAAATACGATGTGACCTGTGAAGTAGGTATACTGTATCTTCCGCAATATATACTTCATGCAACACATCTGGGGGGATTCAGTTCCGCTGACTAATTTGAGTGACTGCAGACACAGTGGTGGCTAGACTCCCATCACAGTCAATAGAGTCAGGAGAACCAACAGACCAGTGAGAACAGCTTCAGTGGCTTGAACGTTGGCAGTAGTGTCATTTCTAGAGCTGTGTGATACTCTGCCTGGTCTCCATGTGCTGTTGTGGAAGAATCAAGACCTCTTGCAAGTCCTGTCTATTACAGAACAATAAAAATTAAAATCTGTAATTTTAAATGTCGTGTTCAGAGGTCTGGAGCATCTCTCCTATGAAGACAGGCTGAGAGAGTTGGGGTTGTTCAGCCTGGAGAAGAGAAGGCTCTGGGGACACCTTATAGTGACATTCCAGTACCTGAAGGGGGCCTACAGGAAAGATGGGGAGGGACTTTTTACAAGGACATGCAGTCATAGGACGAGGGGTAATAGTTTTAAACAGAAAGAGGGGAGATTTAGATGAGATATCAGGAAGAAATTTTTCACTGTGAGGGTCATAAGACCCTGTCCCACGTTGCCCAGAGAAGCTGTGACTGCCCCATCCCTGGAGGTGTTCAAGGCCAGGTTGGACGGGGCTTGGAGCAACCTGATCTGGTGGGAGGTGTCCCTGCCCATGGCAGGGGGTTGGAACTAGGTGATCTTTAAGGTCTTTTCCAACCCAAACCATTCTATGATACTATGATTCCATGATTATTTACTATGGTTATCTTCCGGTTAAGGAATAGTCAACAGTGTGTTTGTTCTTTCTAAGCTAATTCCTCTGTACACTTGCGTTTCTCAGCAAAACTTACAACTTCTGCCATAATGACAACTAAAAACACCATAATGTTTTCTAGGCACAGATTTTCACTGCTTTGTCTCTGTTTTGATGTCTTTTTTCCCCTCTTAATACTAATTGCTGGACTTGCTTTCAACCATAAGGCTCCTGTGCATTCTGTTTGCTTTTCTCTTAGCAGTGTCAGATAAAGAGCAAGTTTACAGCCTACACCAAAGAGGAAAAAAAAATAAAAATCAAATAAACACTTAGAGTAATTTTTCTAAAATCTGTCCAATAAGTTTTGAACTGCTTTTTGAGAGCGGACATAGTCCAGCTGCTGTAAATGCACTGGGAAGAGCCCTGAAGCATGAGATTTTGCCTGAACGTGTGGCCATGTTGCATGTTGGATGCCTCCTCTAGATGCATTCCCTCTTGGGGACAACAGTAGCCTCTCAGCCCCCTTGGATGTTTGAGGAAGCCCTGCCAGCTGTCTCACTGCACGACAGGGGCAGACTGGCAGCTAGCACCAGGCAGAGGTTCTACGACTTGTCTTGGCATGCATTCCTCCAAACACCCGTTTTCTAAAGACTTCGAATTATGTTAACTATTGCCATGCCTTGAGTATAGGGTACCATGCCACCAGAAGTTGGGTGGGACACCTGCGGATAAGTTTGTTCCCTTCTAAGAAGTGCAAGGAAATAGTCATAGGACTTATAAATGCTGCAATTTTTGGCAGGGAAAAAAAATTCCCTCTTGAACAGCATTTGAGAAATGTGGGTATCCCAACAGAGAACTGAAGGGAGTGTGCCATGTGGGAGAGGAGCTAATGAGGACTTACCAGGATAAGCTATTCCCCATCTACTATCTTTTGTGCATCCTCTCAGAGGAACAGGTGGAAAAAATAAGCAAAACTTACATCCGTTGCTGTGAAATTACAGGACAAACAACTTGTGGAGAGAAAAGAACTGTCATAAATTGTTGCGCTATTTAGATAATTGTGGCACTAGTTACGTTTGTGTGTCAAAACCTAGGTAGGATCATCGCCCTCAGCCCATGCAACAGACACCCGTGTTCCAGTGATGTTAATGCTGAGCAACAATTTATTCAAAAGGAGGGAAAGCAATGCAGAATACATTTGGATTTACTCTACATCATAAAGCTTTTTGCACTGAAAATGAAAGGTGCATGAGGCTTTGTAGCAGGATCCGGTGGTTTTCGCAGTAACGGGGATTCAAAGCAAATTCCTAGTTTTAGAAGAAATGTTCATTGCTCTTGAATGGACAATCCATGAAGTTTTTATACATCCTGTGGCTTGTACAAACTAAAAAAAAAAAGATTCAGATTTTCTTTGTGCTTGTATTCCTTCCCTACTTACTCTCAGTCCATGCTTATTTTCCTCTTGGGTATAAGTACTTCCCAAAATACCTAATGTCATGTGTAGTCATGCTGGGACAGCCCTGTGCACTCATACCTGTGAGTAAGAAGAGTGTTTTCCTACAGCTTCAGGAAAAGCAGGGAATTAAATTGATATCACTTGATTTTGGGGTGAATGCGTTAATTCCTGAGTGAAAATAGAAGGCTACCTTTCACATGATACTTTCTTCTCACAACACTGGGGCCCTTTTTGCACACATTAGATGGCACTCAGAGATCTGTGTTCAGCCTCAACGTAATTGAATTCCCCTCTGTTCCCCATACGGCACAGCAGCCCACTTCTGCCAATACCAAACCCTGATACTTTGCTCTAGCATAGGAGCTGTAAAGGCATCAAACAGAGCTGGGACAGCACAAGACTTCTCCAACCGTACTTTATCCTTGCTGGGGCAGATCATGGTGCACATCTCAAGAAAAAGAGCACCATGGAGCTCAACCTACTTCAAAGCTTGACTGTCGTCATGGTATAATAGTTTTTTTTTTTCTTATATCCAATCTGAACATTCAATAGCACCTTGGGATTAAGGACACAGGCAAAATATATTTATCTGCTCATACTGCAGCTAGGCCTTGGTGAACATCAAACTTACGCTTTGCAGCAGTTGCGAAACCCAAAGCATCTCCCAACTTTAGTCAGAAAAGGGGGACATCTTCCAAAGTGACAGGACCCTGTTCTACAGAAAAACAAGTCCCGCTGGGGTGAAGACAAACCTGCAACAATAAGCAAAAAAAAAATTTCCTTCCCTCTCATTCTGCAGGGCAGGACAATGCAGTTGTAATGCTAGCAGGGTTTCCCATTTGTCGAGCTGCCTTCACAACCCACTTGCCTTCGGGATGGTTGCCTGGATTTGGCCGTGTTGAAAGGCCATGTACGAGGTGAGATGACAAAGCAGGTCTACACCTGGGAGAGCTGGGATCCTTAGCTCACAGTGCCTCTAAATGGATGACCTTAAAGCCCAGGTGGAGAATGATACAGACCTCCTGACTCATTGTCCTTTACCTTACAGAAAAGGGTCACAGGTCCAGAGGCTTTAATACTGGCTCCCATCCCAAAATAGTTGGCCAGGCTTCATTTTCATCTGCATATGCACCACTGAGTGTGTTGTTACCCAGAGATCATGGCCACCACAGACACCATCTCAGGTGTCTAACACCAGAACATTTAGCCCAATCTTTTTAGGAAGACACTAGAAGTGAAAAACCACTTTTCTTCAGAAGTCATTTCTCCACCTTTGAAAGAGTTTTCATAGGGGAGCACAGGCACTGAGCTATATGCCTAACTCCTGCTCAGTTTCTAGCAATTTTAACCAGCAGTGGTTAAAATGTGCTGTGAAGTTTACTTCAGGTGCACAAAAATCCCCTTCTAGCATCTCTTTTCCATCTTACCTGGAGAAACCTGGAGTGCCAAGAAGAGGAGAGAAAAGAGCAGGTAAAGGATCTTCATGACTGTGGATTTGCTGTGTCACTGTGGGGAAAAGGAGCAAGAATAATGTATGACAGGCAGTCCCTGGGATTTACACTCTCCCGAACCATGTAAATACTGTGTTAATCAAAATGTCATTTATATTGCATTTTTCTTCAAATCTTCAAAGATTACTAGTAAGACCCATATGACATCATGGCTGCTGTGAGCATTTCTGGGAGAAGTAAATATATAAGGGCCAACACGCTTTCAGGTTATGTGATCATTAAGTTATTTTAATAGCTCGATTGTTTGGATTTCTTTTACATTTTGCAAATAGTCCTTAGCCAAAATGCAATCATGGCTTTATTTTTAGTTAAATGTTTTATCTAATAAATAAACAACACTAAGTAGAATGAGGTGAATATACAGTCAAACTTACAAACTTCAGGAAAAATATTGTTCATTTTGCAATGTTAAAATTTATCAAGAAATAACAGCTAAAATCAACTTGTTCAAAATCTTCAGTCTTAGTCTACAGGCAGCAGTTCTAGAATGGAAATGTACAAGCAAATCAGTTCCCAAATTGAAATTTGACAAATGACATTTGAAAAGCAAACATGTAATGCCTTAATTGAAAGAGCTAATAATTGAACTAATATAATCACACTGGGATAAGATAGCCTAGAAGGGACCTCATGGATAAAGAAGAGATAGTAAAAGTCACATGCCTTGGCTTTAGAGAATCTTCTGATCTGTCACAAATTACGTTCTTTTAAGCAAGAAAGGGAAATTAGGTTGTGCTGAAATGTCGTATTTCTGCAAATGGAATGATAGAGGGTGGCCCAAAACAGCTTTGAAATTAGTATTAGAAGTTTACACAAATTTTTATATGCTTGAAAATATCAGGAGAAACAAGTAGGCAAAGTTAACGATTCTGAAAATGAAATAAAGTTATTAACATAAAGACATAGATAAAAATATATATATACTGGTTTCCATCGAAGAGACCACCAGTTTCTCTGGACCACAGACCTCTCTAAAGTAATCTGACCCAGCCAGATTTTTTCCTGGGAGTTAGTACACAGAGTATTCTTATCAAACTATTCCAGATATTAGCACATATTGCAACTACTTATTCAACCTGTGCAATTTCTGGAAAATGTAGATTAACCTTCTTTAATAACCTACAAATTTACAAATTTAGGTTAATAATGCAGAGGTTTGGGGGTTCGTTGTTTTTTTTTTGTTTGTTTGTGTGGTTTTTTTAGTTTGTTTTTGTTTTTTAAAGAAAAGACAACAGGAGACATTGAAAGAAAGACTGAAAAGAACTGAGAAGTTACCAGGTATCAGGTGAGCCCAGATGCCAAACAAGACCTGCTCTTGGTCCCTTTCCTCCAGAGGGTTTTGGCTGTGGGGCTGAGAGCCTCTTTTATAACATGTTCCTTACGGGGGGGGATAACTTGCTTTCCCTTCTCAGCAAGCACACGTTCAGCCAATCAAAAAATTATCTTTTTTTTTTTTTGATGACTTGTAATCCAACCAGAATCAAGTTGCTTTTCATTTCTCAGTGAAAAAGCAGGGTTTCTCTCCGAACCTATTGAAGCTTTTCTTCTGGAAAATCCCTGGTTATTCATGCAACACCTCTTGTGACATTCTGGTTTGTGTAAGATACGTTAAGCCACTGTGGTATGTGTCAAACATCTTGGGACATACGTTGAACTTTTCCTGCTTAGGAGCAACATAATCCTTTGCAATACAAAACATCTACATGCTTCTCTGCACTCCCAGTTACTTTATTTTTGTTCCATAAATGCAGAATATAAGAACACAGAACCTATATATGAACCTGAAACAAATGTTCGTTGACTTAGTGGCCAGTGTCCACTAAGGATGCCTAAGAGTATAAAATGTACAGGAATAGGGTGAGTGCATTGTGGTTACTTCCCTGTACACCCTTTCAGCTGATGGAAAATACATCAATTTTGGGAAATCCAGTGCCACAGGCAGTCTTTGGACCCTCAGTTTGCAGAGCTCTTTATTGAGCATATTTTTGTGACTCCAGCTGATCTTCTTGTACTTCTGCCCTCCACAGGACCTTCAGCTGATAATTCCACAAATATATTTATTACGCCTTAGGTGAGCATTCATTTTTTGCTTTTCTGCTCTCAGTCTGTTGGCTGATCATCTCTCCTTTTTCTGTCATGGGGAATAGCAAATAAATATTTCATTTTCACCTCTGCACATCACTATGGGTGCTGTGGTCTTTTCTTACACTCCTGCTTGTCTGTCTATTTTCCCACAATGAAAAGGGGGATTCTGTCAACCATGTCTGTCAGATAAATCTTCAAATGGACCCAGGATATTTTAGTGGATCATTTCTGTGTATATTTATCTTATTTTTTCAGTTCTATTACACTCTTTTGGGAATGGGCTGGCTAGAATTTCATGCAATGTCCAAAATGCATCTTGGATTTCTATGGCGCCTAATCATAATTACTCTTTTGTTTTCAACTCCTTTTTTTTCCCCTCAATTCCTAACATTTCACTTGCCTTTTTGTCCACAGGTGAGCACTGACATTTCTAGAATGGTATCCAGTGGTGTTCCCCAGGGGTCAGTATTGGGTCCAGTGCTCTTCAATATACTCATCAATGACCTGAATGAGGGGACAGAGTGCACCCTCAGCAAGTTTGCCAATGACACAAAGCTGGGGAGGGTGGCTGACACACCAGAAGGCTGTGCCGCCATACAGAGAGACCTGGACAAGTTGGAGATTTGGGCAGAGAGGAACCTTATGAAATTCAACAAGGGCAAGTGTAGGGTGCTGCACCTGGGGAGGAATAACACCATGCACCAGTCCAGGTTGGGGCTGACCTGCTGGAGAGCCGCTCTGTGGAAAGAGACCTGGGAGTCCTGGTGGACAACAGGATGACCTTGAGCCAGCAATGTGCCCTTGTGGCCAAGAAGGCCAATGGCATCCTGGGGTGCATCAATAAAAGTGTGGACAGCAGGTCAAGGGAGGTTATCAGGAATAGCGTGGCCAGCAGGAGTAGGGAGGTGATTGTGCCTCTGTACTCGGCACTGGTGAGGCCTCCCCTCAAGTACTGTGTTCAGTTCTGGGCCCCTCTGTACAAGAGGGACAGTGAAGTGCTGGAGCGGGTCCAGAGGAGAGCT
>VWZL01006686.1:360229-417924 GCA_013396915.1 Stercorarius parasiticus | reverse complement strand
AGTTCTGGGCTCCCTGGTTCAAGAAGGACAGGGAACTACTGGAAAGGGAAGAGCAAAGGGCTACAAAGATGATGAGGAGACTGGAACACCTCTCTGATGAAGAAAGGATGAGGGATTTGGGACTCTTCAGTCTGGAAAAAAGACGACTGAGGAGGGATCTTATCAACGCTCATAAACACTTAAAGGATGGGTGTCAGGAGGATGGGGCCAGGCTCTTTTCAGTGGTGCCCAGTGACAGGACAAGAGATAACGAGCACAGACTTGAACATAGGAAGTTCCATCTCAACATGAGGAGGAACTTCTTTCCTGTGAGGGTGGCAGAGCCCTGGCACAGGCTGCCCAGAGAGGTGCTGGAATCTCCTTCTCTGGAGACATTCCAACCCCGCCTGGATGTGTTCCTGTGCCACCTGCTCTGGGTGACCCTGCTCTGGCAGGGGTGTTGGACTAGATGATCTCCAGAGATCCCTTCCAACCCTATGATTCTATGATTCTATAATCCAAAGTGAAGTCTACAATTGCGTTAGTGCAGTTTTGAAGTAACCTCCTGATGGTCCCCTGTTGGTTTGGTTTGCAGAGGGGTTTCCATGTGTGCAAACTAGATTCCTTAGGAGGAAAGTGAACTTGAAGTTTTGCTTTAAAGGTACTCCAAAGGTACTCCAGTGTCCAGTGGGGCATGAACCAATGTGTGGGCTACACCACCTCAAAGTCCTGCATAGTGTAATTAACATTTCTTTCTTCTGTAAACCTGGAGAGTTTGGACTGGGGGATCAGCCCTTTAAGGAGAGTCTGAAGGACCTATCTTTGTTCAGCTTGGAGAAGACATGGCTAAGGGTCATCTAATTGCTGTTCAAAACTACCTAGTGGTAGCTATAGAGAAGATGGAGCCACAATCTTCCCAGAGGTGCACAGTGGAGGGATGAAAGGTAACAGAAACAAGTTACAATGAGAGAAATTCCAATTAGGTATAAGGAAAAAAGCCTTCTCACAATGAAGGTCATCAAACACTGGCATGAGGGCCCAGAGAATTTATAGAATCTCCATCCCCATATAGATATTCAAACCCAGCAGGAAAAAGTTCTAGGCAACCTGATATGCCTTTACAACGGGCTCTGTCTGGAGGGATGGATGGACCAGATGGTCTCCAAACACCCATTCCAACTTATATTGTTTTGTGGTTTATTCAATACCAAAATCCAAATCAAACTGAATTCATATAATGAAGAACCGAGGAGCCTCAGCACAATCTCTAAGGTCTAGTGATCTTTTCCTATTTACTGATCTTCTATTGCACCAAGTCAATTGCTGACATACACAATAACTATCCAAAGACACCATTCTTGAATACTCTTTCAGATCTTGTTTTACTTTACACCTCGCTTCAGTCAACAAACAAACATTGTTCATTGTTCATGCAATATTTTAATACGACACCTGAAGTACGTCATTAGCAGGTTATATGTTTGCTATTTTGAATGAGTAGTATTTCTAATTGACCAAGATCTCTGCAAAGGACACCATGTCCTGCAGATCATTTATATCAAAACTAAGCTGAAATATTTTAATTGCTTATTGTTCCTCAGTTCAGTTACTAGTGATGTGACTTTTTCAATACTCTGATATTAATTTCTTAAGTATACAGAAGTGTACACATGTGCATATATGCACAGACACATATAGATATATATGCACATGAAAACATGCCTATAAATTACTTCCCTTAAATGCATACCCCGATAATTGAGATAGCTTTTTATTTTCTACATATTTTTTGTAAGTGAATTGTTTTTGCAGTAGGAAAAAATGGTAGTTGAATTTCTGGTGTGTCTATGAACATCTGGCCATAAAGCAGAAAAACGGAGGGAATAAAATTACAAATGTTACAGTTACTTCACAACTTGCCAAGAGTTTGCGGTTAGCTTGCCTACCAACTGCTATTGTTACTCAACCTGATTCCTCAAGGAAACAAAGATGCATCATTAACTTTTACCATATCCAAGGTCCTATGTGCAAGTAATGTCAAGGACTTGGCTTTAACGCTGAGCATACTTGACACTGATAAATTGTACGTGGTCAATCCTATCGTTACAATCAAAATATTTCTGTCTGGAGATGGGGAAGAGAGAAGCAGAGGAGGGATGTAGCACCTTTGGTTGTCCAAAGCTCATAGCGGTGAGGCAGGCCTTATTGAGATTTCCTTTTGTGACTCTCAGAGTGGAAAACCTTTCCATCTTGTTCTTATGAGCAGGAGATAGTCAGTCAGTTTCATACCTCAGGAGGCATGTATCAGTGTTTTGCCCTTCAGGATCTCAGCATTGTTCTCCAGCACCTTTTGCTGGTAGACCTGACTTACACCAGGATCACGATAGTATCAGGGTACTACTTCACCGTGGGAACTTGTGTTCACCCAGCCCAGCTAAGCCCATGGGATCCAGCCCAGCCCCTAACCTCACAATCATTTGGCTCTTGACATTAGGTAAGTAATCCTCTCTACCCAAAACACCATCTACTTTCTCACTGTTCTCAGTGCAGAGGGAAAGGGAGTCTTCATGGAGAGTTTCCTTCTGCTTAAATAACTTGTTTCTTTTGCTTTCTTGTTTCACTGAAGCTCAGAAGACGCACCAGTTATGTTTCCCTCTATCTCCATGGCAAATCTTCATTCCAGCTTCTTCGAGTTGGAGCTCACCAATGATGCCCCACTCCCCCACTCATTTCAGGTCCAGATCACCCACTCCTCTTTGGAAGAGGAGAAATATTATGAGGGGGTCAGCATTCTGTGTAATACTATAGTGCTTAGAGCCCTGTCACAAGAACTCATAGATGGAGCCTGAAGCGCTGCTCTGCCTGATGCATGTGAGATACACTATTAAGGGAACAGTCTTCACTATGAGGCTGAAGAGTGTCATGAGGAAAAATGGCTTTAACCCTTTTCAAATCAAGATGTTTGTGTAATTGTGCCAAGATCACTTTCTAGAGAGAGGAAGGAGGATCTTACTTCCGTCTTAGGAGTCTGTATCTAGCACAGCAGATGAGGCAATTAGGAGCAAAAGGGAGAATCTCAAACTCTGCTCCTAACATTTTTCTGGTGCAAAAAAAAGACAGCAAATATTAAGGAGGTCTTCTAGTAGTGTCACCCCTATTTAAAATGCTACTGTACAAAATACCTGTCTGCTGTTCCATCCTTTGCCTCCAGGGGACAGTTTGTTCATGGCAAAGAAGGCTCCAAGCACCTGGAAGTCATTGTATGCAGGCATAGCTAGAACATCGGGACCAACAAAAGGCTGAGCCCCTTCAGCTTGCCAAAGAGCAGATGTTTTCATGTGCTCCAAACAGGAGCTTGGTTGAACAGCAGCGATGGTTGGTGGCCTAGATAACCACAAACTGCTCCTCAGTCATGCAGCAACATCAGAATTCTCACCATAAGGCATAATCAATGCACAGGAGACCAACTACACAGGAGACTAACTATACACTCTGGAGTGTATAGTTAGTATAGAAATTCAGACTCTTCTAGCTAAGCTGAAAAAGCTGTTAACAGCAGTTACGCTGCCCAAGTAGATCCACCAAAAGGAGGATAACCAGTATTTAGATGCTGTTCTATAGTCATAAGTGAATTTGCAAGCCGTATACCACATTATAATCAGCAGATAAGGATTTCACACAAGTATAGATCATCCCAGTCAATAATGAATGGATACAGAGTCACAAACTTCTAACAGTATACTAAAAAATATTTAATCAAGCTGAAGTCTTTAATGGTCATGTAGTTATCCTGAGTAACCAGGGAGAAATAATGAGATTAACACCTGTATCAATAAATCTGCTGCCCATCTTATTTTTGACTTGGCAGCTAATTGAAGGTTTCAGGGTACCAGTGCAGAGTCCAGCCTCTTGGTGTAAGGACCACACTGTGACTGACAGGCACGTAGTGTGTGTTCAAAGCTCCTTGCCACAGGCCATGTAGCCTAAAGCTTCTAAAACCCAAAGAATCTCTGTAAATTAAATCATATTTTCTAGAGACAAATGGTAGGAGTGATCTCACCAAACTCTAGGTGCCCTAAAGGTAAACATCAGTGTCCAAGCTGTTTTCACTGCTGTTCCTTTATAGTTTATGGAGAGAAATTGTCAAGATTTTTATCTGAAGTACAAACTTTTTACACTAAGGGTGTTAGAACCAATGCAAAAGTAACATAAGGAAATACAAGAAATCCAGAAATATTGCATTAGGAAATGTTGTGCTACAGGGTCTCCTGCGAGCTTCTGCTGAACAGTATAAATGAGACCTGTGTCTCTATCAAAGCCAGCATTTCCCCTTCAGAGGGTTTTTTACATACATGGCCACCTCTCCAAAGCCACCCAGCAAGCCATTAGGAGACAAAACCATCCTGGTTTGGTAATGTGGCTGGGTGCTGTTCTGTGCACATGTAGCAACTGCTTCTAAGAAGATAACGTCCAAATCATTATGTTGCACATCCATAACTTTTGGAAATGTGTTTGCTAGTCTCTTTCTCTTTCCCTCTTTGTACCCTTTTTCCCAGTTTGTGTCACTGTCACAGGTCTGGTGTTATACAAAATGTTCCTGGTTTTCTCTTGCATGAGGTCCCCTCAGAAGTGAAATTTCTCAGATGCCTCCAGGCCCTCTGAAGGAAACATCTGGAGATATCTTGGCATTTTCTACACTGCTACACCATGATGGCAGGGAAAAAGAGACAGAAAGTCTGAATTCTGTCTCTGACATCTCAGTCAAAAATACCATAATACCTTCAAAAAGCAGCATGGAAACTACCGGAATGTGTATCTGCTGGACTCAAGAACCCATGAAATCATCATAGAGGGAAGCTAGGTTTCATCCCTGACAAAAATACCGTGGTCACTGCAGGAGTGTTCCAGGGATATGGCCATTGGGAAGCAGGGGATGAAATGACCTCCCTTTTCCCTGGAGGGGCGATGGGGTGCAAGAGGAGAAATGTCTAGCTGTAAAAGCCACAAGCCCACCCGTGTGTTATTGACCATGGTGCAAGAGTTTTAACTTCCCTACAAAAAACACCCAAGCTTCAAACATATGAATGCCATTGTAACTGATTTTATTAAAGGGGGGGAAAGAAATAATTTCCATGGTGTTGCCTGGTTTATATTTATGGTTTTGCAGATACTGATGTTTGCTTCACTGCAAAGGAATATTTTTGAGAGCTTTTCATTGCAGCAGGAACTGGTGCCACCAGGAAAGATGGGATCAGGGTAATTCAGAAGCTATTTGGTAGAAGCAGAAAGGATCTCCAAGGAGTATCCAGGCAGTCTTCAGGTGCGCCACCCCCTGCATGGTGAAGAAGAGCAAATCTCAGGTTACCCACTGGTAGCTTTTCTGCATTATTTCATGGCACCAGAGCAAACGTCCCCTGAGGGCCGTCTATGCCAGCAGGTTTGGCGTTGGAGAAGGAAGACCGGATGGTGTCAGGAACTGTGCCTCTAAGATGTTGCTCTGGACAAAAGCTAAGGAGGCTATCAGTCATTGTGACGGTGATCCCTGCACTTCTACATACCTTCTGCAGCAAGAGAATCCATTATTACATGTTCCAATCCAGTAATACGGCCGCCGACATATCCCTGGGAAACAGAGTCCATTTTGGGCTGCACAAGGATTAAACGGCCTAGGAATGAAGTGCTGACCTGCACAGTGGAAAGAGAATAGTCATTTATCATGGAAGTGAGCAAAAGTGGATGCTCTCTCTTTCTCCCCTCTCTAATTCCTCTCTCTACCCACCTCACACCTTACCTGCAGCCCCTTGGAGCATCATGAAGAGGACAACCAGGAGCTGGTAGAGGATCCTCATGGCTAGAGCTGGGATGTGAATTCCTTACCTGTAATGAGTAGAGACCACAAGACCGAAAGACACTGAATGGAGGGTCCCCTCCTAACTGGGAGATGAGGAACTGCTTAAAACATGCCCAGAGTGACCAAAGCCAAAATCTTATAAAATACAATGGACTTGAATGAAAAACAGAGCGAAAACTGCATCCTTGGAGATAGTCAAAATTTCACCGAATATACCGTTAATCAACCTGACCTAATTAACCTTGCTTTGATCACGGATTCAGACTAGAAACTCCTGGACTCCTTTCCAACCAAAATTATTTTGAGATTCTATTGTGGGTTTGGTTTTTAATATTGGTCTTCTTGCAATGAAAAAAAAAAAAAGATATTCCAGATCTGTTCAACACCAGACAGGTTACTCTGGAACCAACACAGACCCCCAAAGTATTCACCTTCACTTCAGTGTAGTTGACAAAACGTTCAGAGACTGAGCCAGCGGCTGTCCTTCAGAAAGTCTAAAAAAGACATCTGTATCTCTTGAACATCAATTAAGGTGACAACTCCCTCAAAATATTACTGGAATTCAGGCAAGATATATAGCTCAAAATGCAACTCTGAAGTGCTGAGCTGGGTAGATGCCTGTTTCTGTAGGCAGCTAGACATTTCTTAACCCACAAGCCCTCTCTGATGCCTTGAGTGAAGGTTTCTGGGTTCACTCCTCCTGGAGGTCAGCAAACACAGTTTCCTCCTGCAAGCCCTGGAAGCAGCCCACAGTTCTGCAGGACACGTACAGCCCGGACGCGCTGGAATCATTAGAAGGAAGGGGTTAATGAAAGCAGAATACTCATTAGACTTGAGATTAATGAAAGGAAAAGAAGTGTATAAAGGCGAAGAGGTGAGGGTGCCTGGCCAGAACCAGGCAGGGAGTTACCAGTGGAGGAGGTGGAGGATCACCAGTGCTGTCTGTCTCTTGTCCAGCAGCTGCTCCAGACCCACCCACACCTCTTTATGTAAAGATTTGGGGATGCTGGCAGTCCAGTCATGGGCCAATTAAAAAAAGCCTTTTCCAGCCAAATTTGTCCTGTACTTTGGTGTCTTCCAATGAGAAAGGAGGGTCCGCTTTGAGACTGCTTTCACCGCAAAGTCCCTGATCTTTGTGCAACCCATCTTAGACCATTCACGTTTGTGTAAGATACGTTAGGCCACAGGGTTACGTAAAATACCTGGAAACATGCAATGACTGCTCCTTTTGGTCCCGCAGGCTCCTTATTCTGCCTTTGGTATGCAGCTTCGTCGTCTAATTTGCAGCCGTAGTGTGGTCGTTTCTTCCCTTCATAACATTTTGTCCTTTACATCTAACCTTCTGGTTGTCTTTCCTCCATGTCAGTAAAAGAATAAACATTGCTTACTTTTCAGCTTATTAATTACAAAATTAATAGTCTGGTGCATAATGAAATTCTGAGGTATGAAATTATAGCAGGAATACAATTTTTCATATAAAGTTTTATAATAGATCACATTTTCATTTCTACTACTTCCTCTCTGGATTATTCTTGGTTTTTTCCATTGGTTCACTGTCCTTACCAATATCAACTTTTACTCAACCTTTCTCAGGCTGCCCAGCCTCTGGCAGGGTAATCAGCACACCTGACAACCTCATATGTATTTCTCAAATTCTCTATGAAAGATACACAGTTTATTAAGAAGAAATTTCATTTCTGATCCTTCCAGTTTTGAATGCCAGTCAGAAGTCACAAATTTTCTCTATATACATGTGCATGTATATTTGTATATACGTATTATACATGGATCAGTATACATACAGGCATTCAAACATTAAATATTTACTTCAAAGGCTGTAAAAATTTTTACAGTTTCTGAGCCATAAGCACGTTTGCTTTTATTCAATTTATGTCCTTTCTGGGACACAGAAACAGCAATTCTACTTCTGAAACCCTTCTGCTCTAAGTATAAACCATATGAAGAACTGGAGACATTCCAGGCCAGGCTGGATGAGGCTCTGAGCAACCTGATCTAGTTAAAGATGTCCCTGCTTACTGCAGGGGGGTTGGACTAGGTGGCCTTTAAAGGTCCCTTCCAACCCAACACATTCTATGATTCTATGATTAACTCCACCCTCTGTCAGGACATCTTTATTGACAGTTTATTCCCTATAATCCAGGGTAGGGTAGGGAGGACGAGTAGCACATATGAAAAGCCCAGTTAGGAAGCACTGCTGAGGCTCAGTCTCCTCTTCCATGGCAGTGACTGATGTAGCTGGCCATGTGTTTTTAAACTCCTGATGGTCCACCAAATCAACCACAGCATGGAGAAGGAATTTTCTGCTTTGTTTTTTTTTCACGGGGAACACATTGAAAACAAAAGTCTCTGAATCTCTAACACCGATTTTATTGGTGAACAAAATCAAATGAGGAGATTTTTGGCATGGAGAAATGCAGACCTCCCTGTCGCCTGCATCTAGTGGTGACCAAACCTTCCCTCTAGGTTTACCTTTAGTCTGGCAACTTTATGTGATTTTACAGTTATTACAAACCCCACACGGCCCCTTTCTGCAACAGCAAGAAAAGTTCTTTCTTCCCGCCTTTCCTTATCCCCATCCTGACAAGATGCCTGGTCCTTCTTCCTTTTGGACCTTCCCACTCTCCCATGCTACCCCGTCTCCTCTGGATGTGTCTCTGCTTATCCCACTCTCTGCTCCAGAAGTTTTACCCCATAAAAGATATCAACAAAAGAGCCAACAATTTAAAGTCAAGTCATGCCTTGCAGTAGCAGATTTGTTAACCTGTTACACGAGGAGTTCTTTTCCGTAGTTGGAGGATGGTAGGAAGACCCACATGCACACAGATGCTCTCAGCTTGGCCGTCAGACACTTGGCTTTGCTGTGTCCCGCCAGGCAGAAGGTCTGGATCTGTGGTGCCCTCATGCAGAGGTTGCTGCCTCACAGCTGGGTTGTGCATCTGGGGTTATAAAGGGGAGAGGTGGAGGAAGCTGTGGATGCACAGTGCTTACCAGAGGTTTGACAGCACATGAGATGGGTCATCAATGGCACCTGGCTGTGCGCTGCCTCATGTTGGCATAAATCCATATTTGTCTTTTTTTTTTTTTCCCAGGCATCTTTAGGTGTGAAAAGAGAGGATTAACAGAGCGGTTAATTTATTACAGCTCTTAAACCCAGTTTGCTCAGTTCCTCAGCATCCCAAGCCCCGTTGTGTAGCTGGTCTGGAGCAGAGCTGGGCATGGGGTCATGGAGAGCTGAAACCTGGGCTGAGGTAGAAAGACACAGAGAAGTTTATGGAGAGACAGAAGTGAAAGCTGTAGGGAAATAACACTGAATTATTTATTTCTTTCTTCCCCACCTCACAGTGCTTAGTTTTACACCACATAATTTGCTATTCTTTTTTGAATAGCAAATGACAGCCTTCAAAGGGTGTTCCCCACTGAGTTTTGCAGTGTGACCAGAAGGAGCTGCACTCCCCATCTCCCTCCTGGAGAATTTATTTGGTTTCAATCCAGCTGTTTTCCCTTTTGACAGTTGCAGAACTGTGTCTACTCTATTCCCTTCAGAAAAATGTGTGGCTTGAAAAAAGCAACATGGACTTGCAGGAATGCAGGGTAGAACGGTAATTTTCTAGGTAGGGCTGGTGCTGGAGATGGGAGCCAAGTGGCACCAGGTTTCATGGACATTAATTGCGCTGGTGATGTTGGACTGGAGCAGGAGTGCCCGGGGACTGCCTGGTTATGGCTTCTTTATGTGAAGGAAAAAACTAGGGTTGCCTTAAAAGATGCTGTGATAATTCCTGATTCAGACAATCCAGTACCACAGCAGCCTGACACTTGTATGAGCCATTGAATTGGGCCATATGTGTAAACATGCTTAAATCACCTTGGACTAAAGGAAGAGGAGGAGGAATCTAAAACTTTTGTGAAGTTCTGGAGTCCTGAATTTACACTTTGTAACAACTGTGTCCATGGACACATTTGTTTTTATTACAGTGTAACAGAATAGACATAGCCAACTTCCCCTGGTGATTGCTGCAGTGCTTCACAGACCTCCTGGATCATGTAACCGGGAGGACCAGAAACCCTGCTGCACAGGAGGGATGCCACATTTGGGAGAGGAAGGGGATGGGAATGGGCTGTTTCTCTTTGCAGGACTTTATGTGGATTATTTTAAGAAATCTCACTGCTGGAAATAGGAGCCCCCCTTTGATAGGAAAAGGGGTAATGGCTTTAAACTGAAAGAGGGGAGATTTAGATGAGATATCAGGAAGAAATTCTTTTCTGTGAGGGTGGTGAGCCCCTGGCCCAGGTTGCTGTGCCCCATCCCTGGAGGTATTCAAAGCCAGGTTGGATGGGGCTTGGAGCAACGTGGTCTGGTGGGAGGTGTCCCTGCCCGGGGCAGGGGTTGGAACTGGATGATCTTGAAGGTCCCTTCCAACCCAAACCATTCTATGATTCTGTGAATATCTTCCTCAAGACCAGCTATCAGCTTTATTGTTGTTTGAGTGCCCTGAATGGGAAGGCAGCTGAGATGTCCACCTTCAGGTTGCCTAAATCTATGTGTCTGTCCCAGCTGGATAAATTCTCCATCTGGCATAAAGTCTGGATTTGCATTACAGTCGATGAAGCTCAGACAAATATTACTGTTGCTCTGCAGACATAAAAATGATTTTCCACTCTCTAGTTCCCCAAGCACCACATTTGCCCTCATATTTCAAGGGCTTTGGAAGCAGGTGGCAAATCCTCTGTTTGCTTATGTCTTCTCTGAGCTCGAGGGTGTCTATGTGGGGAGAGGTGCAGCCCACTCTCTGTGTTCAGAGGGAGCAGGGGGCAGTTCACTCTGTGATTTCCAAGCAGGTTTTGGCAAGTCAGGTCTGGGCAGGTTTCCACAGGGCTCACCAAGGCCACTGGATGGACAGCAGGGCTGTTTCCTGGCTGGATTTCATGAGGTTGGTTTTTTTAAATTGTGGACGTGCCACAAGGACAAGTGTTGGGCAATTTTACCAAAGGTCTGTCAACTCTTCCTGTCATTTGCACAGAGGACATTGGAGGAAGAGGATGACAAAGGGAAGGTAAAGGATCCTATGGCTTCAAGTTGGCTGAGGACATCCCATCGTCAGAGGTAAGCTGCAGCATGACGGAGGTGATAATACAGACACGAAGGGCTTAACCCAGTTGCCTCCACACAAGCATCTAGAGCAATTTGCAGTGCTCTGGACTGTCTGAGACCTCCACCTGGTGGACAAGGGTCAGGAGAGAGGAGACCAAGCCTTGGTGGAGCAGCTGGGAAGGCCAGGTGGAATCTCAGGTGGCATTTGTCTGAGTATGAGAAAAAAACCTAAGACCTGGATACTCACAGAACACAGGAGTCAGTGGCATGCTGAGAGATAAAAAGCCAGAAGAGTCCTTCCACATGTTCATATTAACAACATTTTATATATAAATACACACATATATCGGTGTGTATTTGGTAGGTGGACTGCAGGGAAATGGGAGAGTAAGAAACACCATCATTATAGTATATGTGTAACCAAATAAACAATTACTTAAATTAATATCCTGGCTATTCCTGAGTAAAACTAGAATATTAGAAAATTAGAATATCTGTATTATTATTTTCTATTCATGTGTTCTTCAGCTAAGAAAAAATATAAAACAGTTTAGAGAATTCAGCCTTTATTTCTCTTAGAATATTTGTATATTACGAATATATGCATACATACACACAGGCATAATGATACACACACACACACATATACACATATATGTGCTTGCACATGTTCTCTCTGTAGGAGAATAACATGATTTTTAGGGCCTCACACAGTAGCCTTTGTGGTACTGCAGAGAAAGGAAACTGCATAAGACATACAGCTGTCAAAATACTTCCAGTATAAAATATTAACTGATATGCAATATTCATTCATTTATTGTATGTGTTTGATTGCCAAGAAACAGGTTAGGCAAATGTATACTTTTTGTGAGCTCAAGTAACCAAAACAATATTTAGAGTCAATAATAATATTCTGTAATTAGAATAACCATAGTTATTCTATAGTAACTGTAATTACCATATTTACAAAATTTAAAGTAAGTTTACCATCAAGTATAACAACAGATATGATTAATTAGTTGAGAACCTTATCCCTCTCTTGATTCATATTTGAGCTTTGCTCTGTTTTGTACCAGTTTGGGCAGCTAGCAAAGGCACAAAGAGGGAAAAAGGAGGAAAAAGTAATTTTATCTTATTTCAAGGTCCTTTTCAAGACGTGACTGATTGTCAGAGCCCAAAAGCTCAGTTCAGAGCTCTGTGCCTCCAGGAACCCATTTGTGAATTTAATATTCAAAGTGTTTATTTCTGCCTCTTTGTATTTCATCATTTGATTAAGTAATTATTTTTTTTTAAAGAAGAAAAAAAACAAAAGGAAATGGTAAAAACAAATGTTCTTGCCTACTGTAAAGCACATATGCATGTTCCATCAATTAAATTACACAGGAATGGGATTTGAAATAGCTGTCTCCTTCTGAGCAGTTAAATAATCTGTTTGGATTTTTCCTATCATATAACTTGGGGCTAAGTAAACAGGATTTTGGGCTCCTGTGACACAGAGACTGATGATTTCTAAAGGAAGCAAAAGTGTCCCACCTCCCCAGGCATTAATTGTTGACTGTCTCCAGCTGCTGAGGCAAAAGACATCCCACGGTCCTTCTCCCTGGACCAGCCTCTGTGACCTGTTAGGGTCAGCATGATTTTCAGAGCGAGGACTGGGCTCTTGTCCATTGCAGGAGTCCACAGCAGACTGCAAAACACTGAGGGCTTTGAGGTTGGACTGTCAGAAAGCATAATTCACTAACATACCAATGCCAGGGATCAGAAGACATCAGTATAATTAAGAAGAAAATCCATAAAACTCTGCTGTCAGAATAATTTACCTACTCTTGGCTGAAGAAGGCTCTTAGAGAGATTTCAGTATTAGCTCTTCATTGCCCTCTTCTGGCAGGCAGGTGACCTGGGGAGGTGGATGCTGTTTGGATGTCTGGTTGGAGTACAAGGATGTTGGGATTTTTTTCCGGACTCTTAGTAGTATGACAATTAAAATGCAACATCTTTTTTCTGGACTCACCTGGGTCCTTCAGGGGCCCAGGAGACACCAGGGCTGCCATCAGTTTCTCTGATCTTAATCCTATGGGGGCTCATAGAATCATAGAATCACCTAGGTTGGAAGGGATCTTTGAGATTGAGTCCAACCATCAACCTAGCTCTGACAAAAACCATCACTAAACCATATCTCTAAAGACCATGTCTACCCATCTTTTAAATACCTCCAGGGATGGTGCCTCAACCACTTCCCTGGGCAGCCTGTTCCAATGCTTGACAACCCTTTCAGTGTAAAAATTTTTCCGACTATCCAGTCTAAACCTCCCCTGGTGCAACTTGAGACCTTTTCCTCTTGTCCTCATGTTTGACCAAAGCATGTTTTGTAGAGGTTGTTTCCTTTGGCCACCTAGAAAGTGGGTGTGTGGATGTGCGTGCCTCTTGAAACTTTAATTATTCAAAAAATAGTTATTTCCTCTGCAATGAATAGAATATAGATGTGGTAAATGCAAGAAAATGAAAATGTTCTTGGTGCAGATAAGCATGTTCTTCAGTGTGACTGAGCTGCTGCCGAAGGGTTGCTTGAACTAGGCTGGGTGCTCAACCCCTCTTTGCTCTCCAGACATTATCTGCAGCACATAAGACCTATCAGGACACTGTTTTTTGTTTTAAAGTCTCGTGCAAAAACTGCACTTCCCTAGTGTTTAGGGAACTTTCCCAGCTGTTCAGGTGCTGGGGTAGCTATCTCCAGGCTTCAGAGAGGACCTTTCTGCAGTCAGCACCAAGCACCATTGCCATGGGACAGCCCTGTAGAATTAGGTCCTGGCTGGAGCCAAACAAGCAGTTTCTGATGTATGTCCCAGGGCCCTTTTTTTCACAGCCCACCATGGATCAATGTGTTGTACACAAACCGGGGGGTGTGGGGGTGTGGTACTTTTTGGAAGAGCCAATTCATGGACCAGAGAAAGGGGAGGGAGTTCACAAACGGTCACAATTTCCCATCGACTGCTGGGAAGTGACATTTCGACTGCTGGGAATCACTGTGAGAAGCCCACGTCCTTGGCCAGCTGGTCTGTGGCAGCTCTGTCATCATCACGAATATATAAAGACAGTCGTTTTGGAGCAAGACATCACACTGTGAAACCCCCCATTGAGAGGAACCAGGTAGGACAAACTGGCCACTGTGCCCCCTCTCCTGAAGTCCTCTAGGGTGAGCTGAAGCTGTAGAGTTTCCACACCAGTTTCAACCCATAAGGAGAAAAATACGTATCTTTTTGATAATATTCTTTGCTTCTCTAGAAATAAATTAATCATTATAATTGAATTATAATTTTGCAGCTTAATTAAATCCTCATAAACAACAGAAATGTACAATGTTTGCTATTTCAATAATGTGTTTGGCTGATTACTATGGTCAATAATGGTGATTCTGAATGATTATAGTATTTTGTATTATTTTCAAAAGTTAACTGGAATCTACAGCAAGAAATGACAGTGAAGAGATACTTTGAGGCTTTCACATGTTATAGAGGTGTTATGAGAGAAAGGATAAATGGCTCCTTAGCTTTTTCTGTAAAGATATTTTCAAGGACTTACTACTGGCTCGTAAGCTACAAAAATAACTATTATTTGGATAATTGAAGTTTCTGAGTGTTTATTATCCAGAGAAATTGGAATGGCTTAAGTCATTATCTACACATTTCTTACTTTTTTTTTTTTTTAAATTATATCATCCAGGTTGATGGAAAGAAATCCACAATATTCATCTAATTCTTTTACATTTTATAGGCATAAATGCATTTTCTTGATCTTATGCAACATGCTTTCAAAGATATCTTTCCTCTGAAAGTGGCATTTCAATACATTTATTCTAGAAGATTTACTCTATTGCACAAATGACAGTTTTTATTAACAAATTGCAGCTTATATGTCTTAAAGAGTGTTTGGACTAGCTAATGACAAATGTAGGAGAAATGCATGACCTCTTTCTGGTTTTTTTCTTAGTGGCTGGTGTATTTGGTGGCACTGAATTCAGACATGAAGATCTTTTCCCTTTCCTTTGCTGTTCTCTTCTTAATGCTCCAAGGAATTTTAGGTAAGAGCTACATAAAATCAAAGGAACTGCAGGGGGAAGATAGTCAATATGGAGAATCTAAAATAGAAATGGAAATAAAATGGGGTTTAGTCCCTTTTGTCCTAGACCAGCTAGTAGTGCCAGCGTGTTGGGAAGACTTTAGCAATAAAAAGACACTGGCTGGGTCCATTGGATGCATTGAACCTTCCCACTTTGGAAAATAAGGGAATTTAATGGTATGGATGGGGCCAGTCTGCAGGCAGACTAGAATATTCATAGGATTATAGAATCATAGAATAGTTTGGTTTGGAAGGGACCCTTAAAGGTCATGTAGTCCAAACCCCCTGCAATGAGCAGGGACATCTTCAACTAGATCAGGTTGCACAAAGCCCTGACCAACATGACCTGGAATGTTTCTGGGGATGGGGCATCTCCTACCTCTCTAGGCAACAGGGTTTCACCACCCTCACTGTAAAAGTTTCTTCCTTATAGGTAGTCTAAATCTACCTTCTTTTAGTTTAAAATGATTGCCCCTTTTTCTATCAGGCCTATCAGGCCCTACCAAAAAGTTTGTTCCCATCTTTCTTATAAGCCCCCTTTAAGCAACACAGGCTGAACAACCTCAACTCTCTCAGCCTTTCCTCCTGAGAGAGGTGCTCCAGCCCTCTGATCATTTTCATGGCCTTCCTCTGGACCTTCCCCAACAGGTCCATACCTTTATTGTACTTTCTTGTACTCCAGGTGGGGTCTCACCAGAGCGGAGTAGAGGGTCTGCTCTACTCTGATATTGCTGTCATGCTATAACCCTAATTTGTTCTTAGTCTTCTTTGGGAAAGAAAATCAAGGCTCTGGGATTATTTTTTTTTTGTGCAGGTTTCATGCGTGCACCTAATAACGAAGTGCAATGCAAACAGGCTGGGGGTACCTGTTCCCCCAACCACTGTCCTCTACCCAACACAAGGTCCTTCGGACGTTGCCAGCAAGGGGTCCCTTGCTGTCGGACTGTGGTGAGTTATGGATTGGATGGAGATCAAGTGTTTTTTAGGGGAGTGGGCTTATTATTTGCTTTCACACATCAAGCCTGCCTTTTAGATGGGAAACACCTCTAGCGCAAGCTGAGAAGGGAACAGAGACTCTGTACACTCAGCTATAGGATTTCCTGAGGATTTTCTCACTAGTTCCCTCTGTACCTTTAATGATGTAGCTCGAGTGCCTCACGGGAAAGATCACAGATGTGGCAGAGACAAGTAATCAGCTAGAAATGAACTCTTTTCTCCGCTGCTCCCATTAGTTGGTTCAGACTTCTCATGATGAGTAATACTGGCTTCAAAGGGCACGTCTCCCAATGTGCCCACTGTCTGGAGACCTGTGACATTGGGGTCAGGTTCATAGGAAACCTGCATGTTCCACATTGCAAAGTCTGCCAGGTCTCACAGTCAGAAGAACAACCTGAAAGTCATGCTCTTCTGCTAGATGTTTTCTCCAGTTCCATAATTCTCCCCTTTTAGACAAAAAAAGAACCAACAACAAAACAAACGAAACCATAAAGTCTTAACTTTTCTTGAATTCCATGCTAGAATCCTAAAGTTCAGCCTGTATCTTTACTCCAACCCAAAAGTGCAGAAACAAATATCCACAATGATTCTAATATTTCATTTTCTGCTCCTTCTTTCTGTAAGATGCTCTTATTTAAACTTTGTTCAATATTAATAGCAGAGATTTAAAAAAAAAGCGTGAGCAGCAGATGTATATAGAGAAATCCCTCTCCACACCAGAGATTTTAAGATGAGAGGGAAGCTTCAGGTACTGAGACCTGGCAATTCATTATTAAATAAAATAAAAAGACAGTTAATGTTTAAAAATCAGCAGCAGCAGGACTATAAATATCCTACTAAGAATTGAGTTCTCCAGGAATATCAGCTCTTGGTGCTCATTCAGTTGCTTCTGTGCTTCTTGTTCAAATCTTTGCCTGATTATAAGTACAAAATCTTAAAGTTTCTTTCCTTTTTTGCAGTATGATTAGTGACGTTGGCATCTCAGAGCTTCTGGCAATTTAGGACATGCATCATCCCATCGACAAATCTGGAATTTTGGCTGAAAATCGGCATTTAACACACACACATCAAAACACTAACAACAACTGAAAGAAAACAAACTCCTCCACAAAAAAAAAGACCTAAAGAAACTCCAAAGTAATTCTTGAACCACCCAGAAAAGAACGATATTTCTCATTTTTCTAAAATGTTTTTTTTCTGTTGAAACTGCATCACAGCCACCAACATCTATCCTAGAGAGCAGATCACCAATATGCAGAAGTCTGTCCTCATGAAAGGATGCAGAGCAGGTTCCTCCTCTGTCCCTCAGAACAGATACTCAGTATTTTCTTTTCCTTTTGTAGTAATAATGTGATCAGCCCTAGAAGACAAAGTCTCCAGGAGGCAGTGAATGCTCAGCTTTGTATTTCATAGTCTACATACGTCCATAAATTTTAATACACTTGCTCTGGAAGACCTGGTGTCTGATTCTTACACCTGTGAGGAATTGTCTTGGTGTGTGTTTTTGCTGGAAGATCTGGCTCTCATCTCACCAGGGGTCAGTGTGACATGTGCCTTGTGGTAAACTTTTCCAGGAAGAGGAGAGGGAGAGAAAACTGAATCCACGTGCAGACGGGAACATGGCCTGGTCCTGTTCATTATTAGGGTGACCTGTAACAGTCAAGAATAATTCCTCCAAACCCACTGTGATTAGACAAGTAGAAAGCTGGTACAAAGTGACCATGTCCAGGGGCCGTGGCAGTCCCAAAACCATCCACAACAGCTCGTGGCATGGAGAGCATGGATACTTTTTGTTAGCCCTCATCTCAAAGCCTTTTAACCTTCTCGTTAGTGCTCTGGGATGTTAGGGATGGGGAAGGGAAGCAGGGGATGCGTCTATACCTGGTAATAGGCACTCCAGGCTGATGTACACACAACCTAGTGCCTCCAGACACCGTAGTGCAGTGATAAATATTTTAGGATCCAGAGGAGTAAATTTCCATTAACGTGATGCTGGTCTAGACTAAATAGAGGCAGCAGGAGCACAATGAGTGAATGTGGTGAGGCATTTTCAAGACCTAAAGAAGTTGGTCTTTGGCCACCCTGGGGTTTCTCTGCGTTGCCCTCCCCAGAACTTCAGGTTGGGTGAGCAGATGCAGCCTTGTAGAGGGGCGGTGGAGTGAGCCTGTCTCCTGAACCCCAGTGTCCTGGGCTGGGATGGCAGAGGGAATGGGCTCTAGTGCTTCTTGATTTATTAATAAATACGTTGCCACACAAATGGCCGCAACCCAGGCACTCTGCAGAATGATTTAACAGGAGTCAATGACACATGCACTTAAATTAACTTAATTTAGTTAAATAAACTTAATTTACAGGTTGATTTTTTTAGACAATAAGAAAAGCAAAAACCACCCTGACATACATAAGCTCAGCAAAGTGGTTTCACAGTGACTAGCTTTTATTAGAATTGAAGTTGCAAATCTCTTTATCGGGGTACAAGAACTCCTCTTCAGATCTTCTTGTGCTCCTAAGGGTCTTCACCTCCATGGGAAAGACTCCCCAGGTTTGCACCGAGGCTGGGATCCATTGATGTCAAAAGATGGGAGATGTCTTAGATGCCCTGAGCTCTTGTCTGTGTGGTCAGGGAGGTGTCAGTTTTAGGAGCTGGGTGTCCTGCAAAGAAAAAAAACAGGCGCTTAGCTAGTCCATCTATCTCCATCCAAAAAGTCAATTATGCCTTGCCATTTCAGGCTCCTGTAGACATAAGGTAGCACACAGAGTTAAAGCCTACTAGAGATCCTTGTGATCTGGACCCCTGACCTGAATTTCTGGCCATAAGACAACCCAGATGAAATGGAGGATGTGGATGTTATCACTCAGCACACACCACAGCTACTCGGCTGCAGCTGCTGACGACCCAGAATACCTCCCAGAACATAGTTTAAGAATAAAACTAGTTTAGGAATAAAGACAAAGTGGGTGATCCTCTCACTTGCACCCACAGCCTCCATGACTTTTTTTCAATGAAAAGAGGTGACAAGGCTTCTCACTTTTTTTTTTTTTTGCATTCTTCAGCATGATCTTTCACAGAAACCCAATAGACTAAATACAAAAGCAAATAATAAAAAAAAAGAAAAAAGAAAGATGTATGAGGTCCAAAAAGGGGTAGATTTTTACACTGCCTTTGATATGAAATGCCACCAACTGCAGAGCTGGACTGTGGCATATTACAGCATCAGTCCACATGGGATACCTCCTATAGATGCAGGTGCTTTCTCACCGGTGCTGATGAAAAAATATTTTATTCCTAGAAGGTGGATAACCTCCTGTGGCACTTTGGTCTAATATCTGGCACTTTGCACCAGATAAAGTCTGGAGAACTGCATCCCTGACATGAGTCCTGGCTTGTTTAATGGTTATTCTGTGCCAGTAACCTTGTTTTTTGGCAATGCAAAGCTCCATACTGCTGCCTGTGTGGATTCGGGGAGAGTCCTTAGATCTGTCTCAAGTCAGGTGCGTCCACCCTGCTTAGTAGAGGCAGAGTTTGAGCATGAGCTGGTTCTGCCCTCGTACCAGACTCATGCTGGAAGAAGTTATTAGCGATGCATGATATGGTGTTAGAGATATTAGATGTTATTAGGGACATGGAGATTCAAAGGGCGTAGGCTTAAGTGTGAGCTCAAACCTGCATTAGTGTCACAGCTGAGGTACGGTCTCAGCGAGCTGATGGAGAAAGCGGCTCCTCCATCTGCGTACTCCAGGTCCCTTCCCGCTCATCACCAAATCCTCCCTGTGGTTTCTCAGAGAAAGTGGCCTGGCTTTTCTAACACCACAAGGCTCTGCCTTTTTACTACCAGACACAAACCCCAACAATTCAAGTTGTTTTTTGGAGGGTGTGGGAGGCTGGAGAAGGTGGCCTCTTTCATGCCAAAAATGGGGAAAAGCCCAATAAGTGTGTTTGCTCTAGGTGCAGCAGCATTCCTCTGCAGGAATTCATCCTTACCATCTGCAGCATTTCAGCTTCCCATCACGGCAGGTCCCACTCTCAACCATAGGAGCAGAGCATGCAACAAATGAGCAGAAGCCCCGGCTTTGCCGGCATGCTACGGTGTCAGAAGTTTCTTGGCTGTAAGCTGCAAAAAAAAAAAAACCAAGGGAAAATTCACGTTCATTTGTCAAGGCAGAGGATTGGAGAGTTGAGGCATCAGATTTACCTGGTGGTTTCCTGCCCTGGTGCCGGGTTTGGGATTGAGGTAACCTGATCACACCTTCTCAAGGTCTGTATGTCCATATGAAATGCAAACTAACCAGAAGAGCAGGCTGTAATGCCAGCATCTCTCCATTAGAGACTGATTAATAGGGACCCAAAGCTAACCACCAGATTCTTTGGCACCATGCCTGGAGACATTTACTTGTCATTCCAGTTACACACAGAAATACTACGTTACATGAAAAAGCCATAGGAAACACAGAAAAATGCATTTTTAACATTAATCTCACATTACTCTCAGAAACAAAAGTGATGATATTCAAATAAAAATGTCCTAGATGAGTTTCTTCAAACTTTCAGCTCAAGTTTCAGCAAACATAAAGCATATTTCTGACTCATAATCTTTATCTCCTATCCTGAATAGCTTCCTCACAGGGAGCATTTAGCACTGTGAGGGTGAACGGAATGCTCACAGGAAGCCTGTGCGTTGTGTTACCATGTAAAATATGGAACGGCTAACACGGATGGCATAAAACTTCAGAAAAGATAAATTGTAATCGCAGCCAAACCAATGGGACTGACATTTGCCCAACTAAAATGTTTTATAAACTTAAATATACACCATAAAATAGAGTCAGTGACTGTTGTCACTAGTACTGTATATGGTTTAGCTAGATGCTGTGCTGGTTTTACCATGCTGATATGTTCGGAACTAAAGGGCCAAATGTTCTGGTGGTGGGAAAGACTGCAGCTACACCATCATCATCATCATGGGATCTGCCTGGGCTTATCCCAGCTGAAAAGCTGGCCACAAGTTCGGCTTCAGAGTATTTCCAGGCTAAACATTGCTTGTTCCCACTAGGCTGTTCAGCTTGAGATTCAGATCCTGTTATTTTCGTATGATTTCAATGGATCTCTTATATCACCTGAAGCCTCGTATATCTGTGCACTTAAGAGGCAGAAGAGGCCCTTATCAGCTGCCCCAATTTCTTGCTAAGCACAAACCCGATCATCTCACCCAGTACTTTCTGTGCCTAGCTCAGTCCATGCCTGTCATCAAATCAGACTCTATCCTTAATTTGAAAGGCATGCAAGCTTTATTCTAAATTAGACTTGCCACATTTCAACCAATTTGTCCCAGTGGTTCTCAAGTCTTTTCTCTAAATCACATATTCAAGGACTGTGCATTGTTAATTTCTAAAGACATTGTTAATTTCTAAAGAGGTTACTAGACCTCGGTTTCCCTTGCACCCTAAGTTAAAAAGCCCTATAGTGTTATGTATCTTTTTTGTGTGTAAGTCTTTATGAAGAGATGTAAAATACTTATTGATCTTTCCCACAGACTCTACTGGAACTGCACCAGCCCTGCAACCATCTCAGGGGTCAATAATTGTCTTAAATAGAGAATGCTTTTTGTGATGCATAAAAAATGACAAGTCCAAAAAAGCAATCCAATGTAGTACAGGCTTTGTCTGAAGCTCTTACAAGTGTCTGCTTTTGGCCTAAGTGGTTCTACATTTCTTCTTAGAGTAGACAGACATTTGCTGGTCTAGGGAAGTAGATACAAATTTGAGTCTGCTGCAAACCAAAGCAAGGCTGGAGGTATCTTAAACTTCTCTGAAGTCCCCCAAAACAGCCTGAAATGGCGCATGTGCTCTAAATCCACCTAATGCACATGGACAGTATAGAGTTCAGGTGATGACCCACAACCACAACTATTTTTTTTCCAAAAATATAGGAGATCTGCTAATCTAGAATACACGGTCAGGAGGTGTGGGTGTGAATGTGAGAAGAGAAAGCTCTCATATTGCAGGGTTGCATCTTAAGTATCAGCCTAAGAATTGCCTTAATACACAGAAGCATCTTTTTTTCCATCGTGTCATCATGCAACCGGAACGCAAGATGCAAAAGGCTAGAAAGAGACCATGGGTAACACTATCGAGGACTTCAAATCTATAGTTTAAAGATCAGAATTATGACTCAGGAAGTGGACTGCTAATATGAAAATCATGGAGTCCAAGAGCACAGAGGTATTCTGAACCTCAGCACTGGGCTTTAATGGACTTCTCTGCACATCCACCCTTTTAGCCTCCATCCCATCTGTTTTCTGTCTTACCTGGAGCAGCCTGGAAGAGGAAGAAGAGAACAGCAACGAGGAAGAAAAGGATTCTCATGGCTGCCAGCCGGTAGTAGGAAAGTCTTTGCAGGTCTGAGGATACTCAACAATGGACAGAAGCTGGTGTTAGAGACAGAAGACAGCTAGTCCCTGTACTTATAAAGGCTCTGGGATGGAGCAGTGCAGACAGCTAAGGGGGCGGAGGAGTGGTTGTCTGAAGAACAGCGAGTTCATTGCCCTGTTACTGTGGAGACTGGTGATGTATGAAGATGTTGCAACCTAGCACATTTGAAGATGCTTGACCTGAGCAATGGCCAAACCGTGCTAGCTGACCTGAGCAGCCAAATCACTCTGCTCACATGCCCCATGCCAGCTGGTGGGTTGCACCCGGGGAGGAGACATAGGATTGGAGGAGAAGGGAGGTGGGTTCCTGTCATCCACAATACTGCAAACCATGCAGATCTGCTAATGCCCCATGGCTCTTGGCCATGGTCTTGTGACAGGCTATCCTCCCCCAGCCACTGGGCACAGTGAGAGTAGCAAAGGTGAAGCTGGCCTGCAAAGCTGTGTGAAACAAGGAGGCAAGAGACCGTCCTCCTTGGGTGCAGGAATGGATCAGATCTTCAGTCCTTGCTTGGATTAGAGCTGTAGGACTGCAGCTGAGGGAGGCAGAGTAGGGGTGAAAGGTTTGTGGACATTCTCCCTCCTGGCTATGAAATCTGCAGACTTGGGAGTAGCTCCTTCTCCCAGACTTTTTTCTAACATGGTTCAGAGCTCAATTAGTCTCTGGGTCTTGTACCTGGGACTTGAGCCATGGATTTGTAGCAAATCTTGAAGAAGTCATTAGATAGAAAGGACTGGACACCACTGTGTGTTGTGCCACGCTGTCATAGGAGACTGCATCTCAATTCCCATTCAGCAATGAGCTAAGCTCTCTCCTGAAAACAGTGAGGTCATGTGTGTCTCTGCTGCTACAGGCGCTGCATTCCCTTACCCTGCTCTGATGGTGTGAACCTTCTTCCAACCTCTAGCCTTTGCGGAGAGTCTAAACCTACTCATTCTCTACCCAAAATTACCTCAGTTTAAGAACATTTTCCCTTGCTGCTAGCCATCTCCCTGACGTGATTATGAAGACAATCACATCTCTCTTTCTGATTTCTTAGGTTCAACATGCCAAATCTACTTGTGTGTGATGTCTCCACATCTCTTAACACCTTGTAACCTTTCCTGTATCTGAAAAAAAAAAAAGTGAATTTTTATTTCATGCATCTGAAGGACCAGCCATATATAACATGGAGCAGAGCTTTGTAGAGCTTTGAGCAGCACTCTTAATACTTGTACTTGTCTCCAAGAAATGCCACTCCTGAGACATATAAACACTGCAAGTGTGGGGGTTTTTGTGAACAGTATAAACCATGAATCATTACAGAAATCAAGTCATAAGGGTGCTTAATTTTTCACTGCTTCAATGAGAGTAGTAACCTGAAACAATGGAGAGTAACAGCAGGAGGTGAGCTATGTCTGGATGCAGGAAGCAGAGAGGTTTGTGTCTGATAAACTGGCTGCTACAAATTGAATGTGAGGAATGAAGTCTGTGCTTCAGTTTGTGAAAAAACACATTATCTCACTCTATCAGGACTAGGATTTTAGAAACAAGCAAAAATCTTTACAGTGGAGGACAGATAAAGAGGTTGAGCAGGGACAAGAGGAGGCAGGTGGCAAAGAAGCCAAATCACATTCCTTGCTTCACGAATTGTTGTCTCTAATCAACAGTTTGGGAAACTATGCAATGCTGTCAGGACAGATAGACCTGGTAGCACTGCCATGCCCCCCTGAGGTCCAAGGAAAGGAGGAGCAGCCTCATATCTGTCTGTCTTATGTGATGGGCACAAGATCCAGGAGATGCTTGGGGGTATCAAGCCCACATCTCCCTCCCTTTGCACCTCCCAGACTGCCAGTGGTGGGTTGACCCAATATGTGATGAAGTTGTTAGGAACATGATGAGAAAACAGAGCTAGAGACCTCTGCCAGGGAGCTGTGAGAACTGGGTTGGGCAGTGGTGGTCTGGGGAAAGGCCATGTATTTTCACACACGTTGTCCAAAGCAGTGGCTGAGGCAGAGACACAGATTCTTAAACAGGCTGGTGTCTCCACTGACCCCATCCATGGAGATGAGGGGTACACGAGGTGAAATTATTTACATCTCATTGTATTCTGTACTGTGTTGCCTCCTTTTTCTTTGGGCAGGGGATAAGTAAGGAATCTTCTGTCCTCTCTCCTCTGTTTTCCTCCTGAATGTGAGAAAAGAGGCTTTGAGGAGTCTGGGTTTTATGATAAAACGCCATCTGTGTGTGTGCTGGATTTATTTTTTTTTAAGCAAGCCACTGGGAACATTCACCGGCTGTCTGATTTCTGATCTTTGTGCAAGGACATAGACGCAACCCCACAACCCAAAACACGAGCTCCATTTCTGAGAACAGAGTGTGGCCAAAAAGAGAGTAAGAAAGGGGCAGTCCATGATCATAAAACATGGCCAGCGTTAGGCAAGCCATCACAGGTGAAGCTGCTTGCAAAAATAACAGGATTTAATGGAGAAGGAAAATGTGATTGTCTACTCCTTGCATAATTCTCCCTCTGCCTGTCCCAGGCAGCACGAGGGGCAGGGGTGTTTGTTTTGGGGAGTGAAGCTGCTGAGCAAACCCTGCTGGGGTCGGTCCATGGCGTCACACGTTGTTCAATGTTCTTTGGAACCAAACAATGATGGGGAGAGGAAGGGGGAACAGCCCCATCCTCCTCACCTCCCTCCCCCAGCTCCGGCTGGAGAGCAGCAGCAATGTTTGTGTCAGGTCCAGGCTCCCTCCATGGAAAGATAAAGACACCTGGGATGATAACAGCCCCCTTGAAGCCTGCTTGGCACTGGGGAAAGGGATCCTGGGCAAGGTGACCCACTTCTTCCTTCTCCTTGAGCACCAGGAGAAGATGCTGGCAAACTGTCGCCAGCATGCAGAGAAAGCAGTAGGGCTGTTACTGATGGGAAGCTGTTGATCTTGAGGTGTCTGTTAGAGTTAATATTTGACCTGGTAGCAAAGGAGTGGGTGGGGGATTTTGTATGGGACCTGTCCTTGCGAAGACACAGAAAGAGTAAATTCAACTCTTTGGCTCACTGTTCCTTCAGGGGGCTTGTTGGTTTGTTATTTGCCTTTTCAGCTTGGGAAATTGCCACTTGTTTTCTGGGCTGCCGGGCAAGGAGAGTCTTTGGACCTGAAGGAGAGTCCCTGCTTTTAATTACAACTGATGGGCAGATAATCTGGCAGAGCAGAAGGGGAGAATTGATTTAGTGAAAATCTCCTGTCGTCTAGGAGTAAATAAACAGGTGGCAGCAAGCAGTGGTGTTGAGTTCCCCTGTCCCAAAGTTAAGCACAAGATAAAAATGATGGTGAGAGGCACAGACCTTTACAGACACAGTGAAGATGACAGTGGGTGGAAGGTACACAATGTTCTTTCCCCTTGATGGAACACTTGATAGTGGCTGCTCATGCATGAAACTAGGTTTCAGTGGGGGAACTCCAGTCCCAGCGACTGAAGTGCCTGTCCAAGTGCAGCCATGGGACCATCTCCAATCTGGCTCCCTGCCATGGAAGAGAGCTGTGAAGGGAAGAAGTCACCAATCGGCAAATTTCTGGGCAGTCCATATCCCAATCACCTTTCTAAAAATTGATCTATTCTTCAGCTGATCAAGGAGGAGGTTTTCTGAGGTCCTGCATTAGGTTTGAAAGGTGTACATCAATCAAGAGATTTCTTTTCTCCCATAGCTTGAGTTGCACCATCAAAGAGTTTGGTTCCAGCTGCCTCCCTGACAGCCCTCCAAGGGCAAAAAAACAATGGTAGGAGTGAAGCTCTCAATGGACATGGGATGAGGAACTTCTTGGGAAGAACTCTTAGTCGTAAGTGCGTGAGAGAAGCCAGGAAACTGGCATGAAAGAAGCAGGCCCCTGTAATGCTGTCAACACAGGAGAGCTGTGTGAGCCATCCCGCATGAGGCCAACTCCAGGCTCCACTCAGGGAACATGGGGAGTGCAGAGGTGACATAGACTCAAGGGGCTCCATAGAAATTGGGCAAAAATAGGAGAATGAGCCTGAAGTTACCCATGTGTGGCAGTGAGGGTGGCTGCTGGGGTGAAACAAAAGACCTTGATGCATATGAGGTGCAGCATTTAGACGGAAGTGAAAACAATCCTGTTTGGAGTAACGCCTGTATGGCTTATGTACTAGAGATGTGTTTTGTTGGGACAGGAGGGAAATCTGAGGCTCGGTCTGTCCTGAATTTATCCAGACTTAATGTCAGAGATTTTTTTCAGGAGAAACTTGGGGGATGGAGAACAGATCACCCATGTGATGTCTGCAGACAGGAAGCAGAACAGGACTAGGCTATGGGCAGTGAGATGTGTTTGCTAAATGGTTAGCGTGCTGTTTAAATGTTATCAAGATCTTTGGTATAGCTTAGGAGTGGGTCAGCTAGCCATCTCCTGAACAAATCTCGGGCATGGTTCAGAGGTTAGCACAGACCAGGAACAATTCTTGTACACATCTTCAATGCAACCGTCTTATTTTGGAGGCCAAGAGTCTGGTGAGTAGTCTTCCTTTTCACTAGAATACTGTCCCTAGACATTTTAGTTGCTGATATAAATGTAAGATTACTCCAGTCAGGCAGATTACTCGAGGGAGCTTCAAACATGGGTTACTGCTATATCCTCAGGCCTTTTCTGCCTAAGAAACCACAGAAGTAGGTGGAATATGTGGCCCTTTGGTGTCATTTAACACCTACAGAGTATGGTGCTGCTGTAGATGTCAATTCAGAAGGAAGTGATCTAACCTCATTTGACAGAACCAAAACTGCAGAAGTCAAGAGATTTATTTTTTTTCTTGTACAAATACAGCTTATAGAAACCTTGTGTAGGATATTTCCAATATAATGGGGAAAAACTGGACATGTTGTCCTCTTCAGATTAATAAGACAGGAGCATTGTCAAGCTTTTCATGGGGAAGTTAAGACAAGAAGAAGGAAATAAAATGCTTCACATCCTCTGTGTTAATTTGACCTTTTTAATTTCTGCATTTCCTTTGTGGTTTTGATTTGGGTTCTTTTCAGACTCTAGATTGAAAAAAAAAAAGAAAAAAGAAAGGCTACAGTTGTGAGGAAGGAGCATCTCTTTTTTTGCCTTGATACAGCTCCAAACTCAGATACATGGGGATCAATTAAATTACTTAAATATAGGCTCCAGTTGCCATGGGGAAAATCATATTTTTTTTTCTAATGCACCTGGATGAAATCAGCCCTGTGCTACCCAAACATCTTTTCAAACAGATGTAGGAAATTGACTCCAAAAAATGGACTTCTTGCCTCCATGACTAGTCGTGATGGGAGGAAAGAAATTGATTGTGCATCTGTAGCTATTGGAGGAAACAATGAAGAACACCTCAGTTTTGCATTATTAGTACTATCAAGCTCATGGCTACATCAGTACTACTGGATAAAACAGGACATTTAATTGACTTTGATGACTGCTATTGAACACAGGTCTTATGTTTTCAAAAACACTCTATATATTACCCTAAATCTTGTTTCTGGGTAGAGATAGTTCAGACCCCATCAGACCCCCACAGATAGTTCAGATCGTGTTTATGAAGTCAGGTGAATATATATATTTACATATATATATATATATGTGTATATATCTATATATAGAAAGTTTGCAATACTGGAGGTGTTTATTGATTGCCATTTTGTCATCCAATTACTCCCTATCAAGAGTTGCTTGTACAGTTCTTCACACTCAACCTTCAGTCTCATCATCCTGAATACTTTAGTATCATCACCAAAACTGGTTGCTGTTTTAGCCATTCCCTTTTCCAAGTCACTTGGGAATATGTGAGACTGCGCAGATTTATTTGTGTTAAAAGGTTGCATGACTCAATGAACCTTGAGTCAAAGCCACAGAGAAAATTACTGTTAGTAAGAATAAAAGATCACAGTTATTGGTTTGAGAAGACATTTATTTTTGTGTGTGAGTAAAATAATAATATATATATTGCTTCACATCCTCCAAGAGCTGCATGAACCTGAACTGATTGAACATCCAAACTTCCCTGTGAGGTAGGCTGGAATAGGTGGCCAAGGTGCCAAAGTGGCTTGTGTATTAAAAGCAAAAAAGGGAGTGACTTCAGTGAGGAAAAAACTGGATCTCCAGAAGCGGTGTGCTAACAGGACGTGCCTTCTGGAAGCTTCTTTTAATGCTCATTTGCAGGAGGGTTTAGATAGAGGAGGAATCCATCAAAATCACCTCCTCAAGGCAGTGGAAATGTTGCTGGTACAAGGACACTGATCCAGAAAAGCCTTATCTTTTTATTTCGCTGAAATCCTGTAAGGATAAAAAGGGTCTTGTTACTTTGCTGAAGCGTAATCTAAACTCAGTCTCTAAAAACCTCAATACCTGCTAATTAATTTCAGAATAAATGGTGGGTTCAGCGTACAGGGTGGGTTCAGCCTGCAGGTTTAAAAACCTATGTTTAGATGCCTCCGTGGAAGGGTCCCCATGTGTGCTGGGTGTCTAGGTCTGCAGACATCTAGTCCACAAGAACTGTGGTCACTGGAAAACTCATTGTATTACCAATAGTAATAACATTCTGATTCAGTTCACCCCAAAATAAAGACTGGGGATTTGATTTAGTTACTGAATCACACACATCTAGTGCCATTTGAAGAGCTCTGGGGTACCTGCTTTGTCACCAGTCATCTTTTTTGAAAAGCAATGTTTTCCCATGGGTCATGAGCTATCTCAGTCAGATATGTATATGTGGTTTAAATACTCCAAAGCATCTCAAATGCCACTAAACATCTCATTTTAACTTGCTGAATTAAACCCTTTGTGTCTAATTTCAAAGATTTCTTTTTAAGCAACTCAGTAGGTTGAATCCCCAGCTGGAAGTACCTCAGAATACGATGTTGGTTTCAACTTCTTCCGCTGTATGAATCAACCCAGCTGAAAACTGAACTGCTCAATAGGAAGAGTTTTAAACCTAACATTAGCATCCATCAATATCACATCTGGGTACACTCTTCTGAGAAAGAGTATTTCTGTAGAAAAATTACACCTGGAACCAAAGGTAAGAGGTCTTGTTCCTTTCCCAGCCCCAATTCTCCTTTGATCAGGCCTAACAGATGTTTATACAGAAATTAGATGTTGGAGATCTGCCATCTGCTCCTACCAGTCTACTTGCTAGCAGTAGAAATTGCTTCCTAAAGAGAATAATCGCTCACAGAGACTGAGGGATCACATCATTCCTCTGTAAAATCATCTAATAATAGATTGCTTCTGTACCATTTGCTTTCATGAATTCCTAAGTGGATGCTTCCTTAGCATCTTAATCTCCTGACAACAAACGTCCTAATATCGGGATGACTGTGGTTTCCTGAAACCGCTGTCTGACTGAGGATCCCCATGTGCTGAACAAATACTATGAAACTTCTTCCCTAGAACCATCTCATCACATTTTCTTCAGTTCTGGGAACCTTTAACCCTGGCAATGCTATAAATAACAGAAAGAGGAGTCCTGGAAAATTCAGAAAATACAGTTCTGAGCTCTCCCTTTATTTTGAACTGGGTTCTGCCTGCTCCCATCAATGGCGGAGTATCTGACTGAACATCTGTTGCGATGAGTTGTCATCACACCTGTCCTTTTCCCCAAAGGACACAGAAACGTCTCCTAATTTGCAACTAGATTTAGCGTATGCGATAGACAGTTACTGCAGATGGCAATGATCATCACATGGCAATCAGCTGAACAAAACTTTTGTAAGAATTAAATGCCTGAGGAGAATGTGTTATCGTAAGCTGAAATGCATTCCCTCAAAGCATGTTCAAGCCTCAAGGAAAGAAAAAATCTTGCTATCAGGGAAACTCCAGACATTATTAAAAAGAGGTCTCCAAAGTCAAAAGTGAAATGCACACCCAGTTGTCTCCAGTCACTAAGATATTCACTCTTCTTCACCTTTCAAAGAGCTGAACAGTGGTGGTGGAAGGAAGGAGAGATGAGAAGAGAATAAGAAGCAGAGTTCTGTGAATATTTTTCCCCTTTAAAATTCAATATTCTAGATAATTTTGGAAATTGAAAAGAACAGAGGAAGGGTTGATACATTGTTTCCCCTGTTGGGTGAAAATGCTGTGAGAAATATCTTTCTAATAATTTCTTTAAAAAACTTCTTTTTTTTTCCCCAATCCAAATTTAAAATAAAGTGAAAAATACTGAATTCTGGGAAATTTAGATGGTCCTGAACTTTTACTCTTATACATAACTTCCATCAAATTGAATTGTCTCCTTAGACACAGATCTGCGCTGTATACACGTTCATCTTCCATCTGGACTTTCTCACAAATGACTGCCCTGTAAGCCCCATGGAGCTGTGCATATTATTCAAAGAAACAATAGATAAAAGGGCAGGACAGAAGTGCCCTCTGAAGGGCATCCTTCAGTCCTGCGGCACTTACTTTGAACAGCATTTCAGCAGCCCCCCATGGCACGACCCCGAGGCAGCGAAGGTGGGTGGGCATGCCCCGGCACGGCAGAAATTTCCATTGCTCCTGCACTCCGCTGTGTCAGCAAAAAGTGGATCTGCTGAACCTGTGGGAAGATGTTAAATTATCAGGTTTTGGTCTAAAATTATGATGGATAAATATGCATGAATACGTGGCATTTTTAGGAAGGCAACCATCACAGGCATGGATATTCTTGGTCCCATCCACTGCAATAGCACCATCCCAACAGCATCAAATTCTGCCTGTTAGTTGGTGGTTGTTTTTTTCCTCCCATGCACACACTTCTGCTTACAAGCCCTTTTGTTCTTTGTAGGATTTACTTTGCTTCTCACCTGGAGCAGCCTGGAAGAGGAGGAAGATGACAGCGAAGAGCAGGTACAGGATCCTCATGGTTGCCAGTCAGTTGTGGACTGTGTGCCCCTGAAAAGGGTCTGGAAGATCGACGAAGGATGCAATTTGTTTGAGGAAGAGGCTAGGAAAAGCACCTGGTATTTATAGGGCACACGGGATTGTGCAAGTTTGACAGCTGAGTGCTTTGTCAATAAGTAACACCAACCAACCTTCTGGAAAGCAGACAGGTTATCCCCCTTATCGCAGGCTGCAATGAAACGCGCAGCGAACATGTTGCAATCCCCAAGGGTGAATTTCCACTGACCGTGCCAGACAGTTGTATAATGCAACCATCAGCCAAGACCCACTGAGCCACACTGATTCCCATGGTTCTTGCAGACCAGTTTCCAACACAGGGAATGGGTCAGGCAGAGGACTTGGGAGTCAGCCAGCACTGGAGTCTGGTCCCAGTGTTGACCCCGGATCCATCGCTCACTGACAAGTCACATAACCTTTTGTCTCCCATCTCCCCATCCCTGTCACCAGGTGGATGATGCCAAAGGCAGAGGAAAGCATTGGGAAACATGTGAGACGATGCAACTTTGCTTTGTCACTTTTTCAACAGGTTTCAGGACATCCTCACCCACTGCAGAGGGCTGACGCAAAGCTTTTTCCCTCCTTTAATTCTCACATCCCACCTCAAGTGCTTTGCATTTTTACCAACTTTTGATGTCCCCTTTTGTTTCCCCTCATATTGCCCCAAAAGGTTGGGAAGAATGGTCTGATTCCATAAGAATCTCAGCAGACATAACGCCTTGAAGTGCAACATCTTCCGGGGCTTCACTTCAGAACATGATCCCCACGGCTATAAATTTTCTGAGAAGCATTGGTTAAGGGGATCAAAGCACTGAAGGTTCTTCTTCATGACGTTCTGGGCTTGTAGATGTCAAACGGCTGCAAGACCTTTACACCCAAGGGAATCCTCCCTTTGCCCAAATACCATCACGCATAATAAACAGGTTAACTTCTGTCAAAATCCAGGCGTTTCTTCAGTTCAAGCTCTGGCATTCTGGTTCAGCGATTTGCTTCCTTATTACCTTGTTTATTATATTTAACTCAGAGTTAATGGTATTTTTGTTCTAAGAATGGATGAAAACATTACCAATGTTTATGCTTAATCTACATACTAACGGGCAAGCTTAAGCAGCTGAGAAAGTAGCAACAAGGTGAGTTGAAGTGTGTATGCAGCGAATAACAGTAAGATAAACACTGATTTCCCTCTTCCACTCATAAAATCTAATTAGCCAGGAAATGTCAAGCACTCTAGAATGTCCTTTTTTGTACCCTTGCCTTGGAAATTATCTCTTTTTTTTTGCCAGCATCTCTACAGCTTTCCCCATTTCTAATGGAGAGGACAGCTGATTTGTCACTCCTCTCATCCTGGCCTGTATCAGGAACAGTGTGGCCAGCAGGACTAAGGCAGTGATGGTCCCCCTGTACTGGGCACTGGTGAGGCCCCATCTCAAGTCTTGTGTCCAGTTTTGGGCCCCTCACCACAAAAAAGACACTGAGGTGCTGGAGCGGGTCCAGAGAAGGGCAATGGAGCTGGTGAGGGGTCTGGAGCACAAGTCTTGTGAGGAGCAGCTGGGGGAGCTGGGGGTGTTCAGCCTGGAGAAAAGAAGGCTGAGGGGAGACCTTCTCGCTCTCTACAACTGCCTGAAAGGAGGGGGTAGCCAGGGGGGTCGGTCTCTTCTCCCATCCCAACAGGCGATGGGACAAGAGGAAACGGTCTCAGGTTGCGTCAGGGGACGTTTAGGATGGATATTAGGAATAATTTCTTCACTGAAAGGGTTGTGAAGCATTGGAACAGGCTGCCCAGGGAAGTGGTTGAGGCACCATCCCTGGAGGTATTTAAAACATGGGTAGACGCGGTGCTTAGAGATATGGTTTAGTGATGGTTTTTGTCAGTGTTGGGTTTGTGGTTGGACTCAATGATCTTAAATGTCTCTTCCAACAAAAACAATTCTATGATTCTTTTCTCTTTCAGTGAGTAGTCAGTGGGACACCCTTACAGAGAGACGGACACCTAACTTGAACGTGAACATGAAGAAACCAGGAAACAAACACCTTTTATTTTTATGGAGGAAGACCCATTGAAATGTAAGTTTCCCCATCTGTCTTTTATTTAGATAAGACAACCGTGTTGTGATGTTTTGTAAATGAAAGCGTGTTTTTTTGACCACTAATTGCTCCCTAAAAGAGTTCATGTTAGGGAGGAGTCATGTTTTCCCTAAATACAATCTGAATGTATCACTAGGGAAGGTGGTGACTACTCTTTGCTATCACATGCAGTATTTGAACAAACTCCACTCGCTTTCAGGACTGTACTGTTTTCCACTGGTGGAACAGGATAAATCTGTTATCAGAGTCAAATTGTTTAAATTTCAGTGATGCAAATTGCCATAGCATTCATAGATTTTGCTGAATAACCTTATTTCTTGCAGAAGGTGAGCAGCTATCTAGGAAAGTGAGGAACATTTCAATCCCTGCTAGCACAGGCAGCCCGAAAATATCATTCAGAGCAATAGGAAAATTCCATGACTTTGACTCCTAGTAACAACAAAGACAGGCAAAGCTGCTTGCTCAAAACCGGGCCAAACTTGTATAAAACACCCAAGGAGCAGAGCAATTTGTGCAGCACAGCAGTGACCTGGGGCTGGAATCATGTGCATGGAGCGTGGTAGCAGGGACAGGAAGAAGTCCTGGAGATCTCTGTTGAACGTTAAGTTCCAGAAATGAGCTGGGAACTCAATGCTGTAGGTACCTACCCCAGAGAAATTTTTCTAAGCAAATAGGTGTTGGGGGGACTGTTGGAGAGGGGACAGCAGAGGGCTACAAAGATGATGAGGAGACTGGAACACCTCTCTGATGAAGAAAGGATGAGGGATTTGGGTCTCTTCAGTCTGGAAAAAAGACAACTGAGGGGGGATCTTATCAATGCTTATAAATACTTCAAGGGTGGGTGTCAGGAGGATGGGGCCAGGCTCTTTTCAGTGGTGCCCAGTGACAGGACAAGAGGCAACAGGCACAAACTTGAACCTGGGAAGTTCCACCTAAACTTGAGGAGGAACTTCTTTCCTTTGAAGGTGGCAGAGCCCTGGCACAGGCTGCCCAGAGAGGTGGTGGAGTCTCTTTCTCTGGAGCCATTCAAACCCCACCTGGATGTGTTCCTGTGTCACCTGGTCTGGGTGACCCTGCGCTGGCAGGGGTATTGGACTAGATGATCTCCAGAGGTCCCTTCCAACCCCTGCCATTCTGTGATTCTGTGATTCTGTGAGCGGGGTCAGCCCTTGCAAACACCACCTTATCCTGATAAAGGAGCACACAGTGACTGAGTAGATTTCTCGGTCTTCTGCAAGGTAGGTGTTTTTCTTCTCTTCTTCCCTTCTTGACTGACAAACTACCTCCCATAATAGTTCATAACTAGCACCATATCTCGTGTTGATTGCATTTTGCCTCAACATTTTCTCAAAGATGTTCTCTTAAGCACAACAGCTAATGGCTAATAAAGTTGGTTTTTAGAGTCTAAGGTCTACTATACTTTTGAGAATGGGTATTTATAATGGGGTACATGCGTTTGGACACTTGTAGGACTTGATTTTGCCATTTTAACTATAAGTATTCCTTTAAAACCCCATAGGCACATGGTTATTTAGGAAAGCATATGCTTATGTGCCGTTTAAACCAAGTTCATGTTAGCACATACTTCAGTATTCTCCTGGCTTTCTTATTATAGCACAAATCCTTACAATACATGAAGAGTGATTTATGTTTGCAGTGCTTCATCTTCCATTGGTCACCCATTAGTTGATTAATTATGATAATAATGTTCTTCAATTTTGCCCTTTGACTGAGATTTCCAAGACTTTGCAAACAAGATAAAAGAACATAGACTGAAACCTTAAGTTCATTTTATCATCATCACCATGTACACACAGGGAAATCTGAACAAACACATTTGGGTTTTCCTGCTTCTGTAGCTGGCTATTCTTCTTTTACACTTTTCTATGTAAGAAATCAATGCCAATCAAATTTACAACTCTTTCCTTTGCAGTGTAAGCAATGGGGTGTTTCTGTCCCTTAGCTGACTGCGGATGGCTGGTGGTAAGAGTCTTTTTGCACCTCTGCCCGGATAGCTACAGGTGAAGCTGACATCCAACGTGCTTCTCCGCTACATCTTGCATCTCTTGACACATAGGCATATCACTCATAGTTCAGGGAGGGAGGAGCTCAGATCAATCAATCTGCAAATCCGTGTGTAGTCACGATCGCTGCCACGTCCATTTATTAACATGCCAACCCACAGGATATCCTTTGGGATAGTCTTGGTAAGGGCACAATGAGAATGGGAACACGAGGGCTGATGTTGTTTCATTCATGGACCTATGTTAGTATAAATCCTCTAACACAGAATCATAGAATCATAGAATCTTCATGGTTGGAAAGGACCTTCAAGATCATTGAGTCCAACCATACACACACAAAAAACACCCCTACAATCTCTGCCACTAGAGCATGCCCTGAAGTGCCAAATCTATACACTTTGCTCTTGTGTGAAACATTCCCACATGGGACTTGTCAGTAGAGTGCTTCACGGCACTTCACATGGGCTAAATGGGTGCACAAGGCTCAAAGCAAAGACCACCAGGCACATTTTACCTCTGTTCTTCCATCAGTCCTCACTGTGCTTGTGATAGCTAGAATGGTCCTCTATTAGAGAAACTTCTTAAACTTTTTAGAGGAAGAAAAGTACAGCAGTTAAAGAATCTTGATGTGAGAGAGACCTCCTAGCATCACTGAAAAGGCACAAACCTGAGGTGGGCAGAAGAGGAGGCTGCAGAGTCTCTGTGCACATAAGGTTCAGGGATGCTGCAATGCTGAAGTCTGGGAACCTAGTCAATTATTACCTACCCTTGGTTGCTTTGATCTCAGTCGCATGTGTCCTCATGTTGCAATCCGTACGTACAGTGAGTCAACATTAAATAGACCTTTACATGACAACGCTGAAAATCAGCATAGAGAATGTAATGTTCTCTGTGCCTCTAAAGCCCACGCAAAAGGAAGATTCCTCTGTAGAGATGAGGGTGAGAAGGAATAATAATCAGCGTTGGAGAATCATAGAATCATGGAATTGTTAGGGTTTGAAGGGACCTTAAAGATCATCTAGTTCCAACCCCCCTGCCATGGGCAGGGACACCTCCCACTAGATCAGGTTGCTCAAAGCCCCATCCAGCCTGGCCTTAAAAATTACCAGGGATGGGGCTTCCACCACCTCTCTGGGCAACCTGTTCCAGTGTCTCACCACCCTCATGGTGAAGAACTGCTTCCTAACGTCCAGTCTGAATCACCCGATCTCTAGTTTTAACCCATAGAAGAAGAGTGGGAGGCAGGATCTACACTGTGTTATGGAGAAAAGACTAGTACTTCTCTGATTCTGCATAAGTTTCCCGATCTGTCACACAGCACCGATGCTGATGGATTGATGCTTTTCCTGGAAGGGATTAAGAAAGGTATCACATGAAATAGCACAGAAGCTTTAATTTTTAAGAATTGCTGTGCAGTTGATGACAAGCTAAAACACCAGAAGTATTTTTATTAGACAGTGAGCAGTGTCTAAACACATCCCTCTGTGCAGCACCAAAATCATACAGTCATAGAATCATAGAATCTTCATGGTTGGAAAGGACCTTCGAGATCACCGAGTCCAGCCACACACACACAAAAAAAACCCCCTACAATCTCTGACACTAGAGCATGCCCTGAAGTGCCAAATCTAGACATTTCTTCAATACCTCTAGGGATGGTGACTCAACCACCGCCCTGGGCAGGCTGTTCCAGTGCCTCACCACTCTTTCAGTAAAGTCATTCTTCCTAAGAGCTAATCTAAACCTCCCCTGCCGCAACTTCAGACCCTTTCCTCTGGTCCTGTCATTATTCACCTGGGAGAAGAGGCCAACACCCACCTCTCTGCAACCTCCTTTCAGGTAATTGTAGAGGGCAATGAGGTCTCCCGTCAGCCTCCTCTTCTCCAAACTAAACATGCCCAGTTCCCTCAGCCTCTCCTCATATGGCTTGGTCTCCAGACCCCTCACCAGCTTGCTAGCTCTCAATGTCTACTCCTATGGTGTATTGGGTGGGTTTCTGTTGATTTTGGCACCCTCATCATCAAAAATAAAATCACTGGAGCTCCTTTGGCTCATTTTGCAGCTAATGCTGCAGCCACAAGAACTGGACCCATATATATCAGACAAGTCAGTGTGGCATTGACCTTCACCTGCATATGCATGTTTGTTTCCATGTGTAATAGACAAGTCTGTTGTGTCTGCTACATCCAAGATCTCATTATAACCTGTCGAGTTGCAGCTAATACAGTTAGTAGAGCCTGAAGAGTGATTCAACTGACTTCTCTGTGTCTGTACAAACAGATTAAAAAGTGCCAGGACATGATCACTAAAACTTGATCATCTGTAATATTAAATTATTAGAACAGCCCTGGCAGTTTTGGCCCCTGCTAACTCTCTGCCAAAAATTGCTGGGCTGTTTCAGTGATTAGGCCTGGCTAGGAACTATTGCAGGAGGCAGTCTGATGTGGTCACCTTGCTTTGGAGGCCACCGTGCCGTAGGACCTCAGGACCTAGAGAAAGGTGCTGTTACTAGTACAGAAGTACAGCTTTCCAGTCTGTATTTGCAACTAATTGTATTACAAGTATTCATATTTGTCTGGTTTTGCACCAATTGCAAGTGAACCTTTAACAAGGTGCTTGAGCAACTGTGCCCCTTCCCGCTCCTCGTAGCTCAGCTGTCTTGGATGCCTCTCTGCCTTGCTGCTAGCGATCTTTCCCATGCTATAAACCATTTGAGATTAAGACTATCTTCTACACAGGTCAGTGTCCTGATTAAAGTTTGGAGTTGCACAGGGTTTCCTCACTGTGCCTATCACAGTGATTAGTGACATCTAAAACCCACGTTGGAAGGCAAGCATTGCAGATCTCTACTTGAACCGATGACACACAGTTAGGGATAACACTAAAAGGAAATGTATCACTAACCTAACAAACCAAATATGTCCATGGAATTATAAAAGATGACTTGAAATATAACCCTTTAAAGAACAAAGAAAACAAGCCACCTGGAGGACTCCCTTATAATAAATACCTAGTTATTTCATTTTTCTTAGTTACTTAATTTCTAGCCCTCTGGAAAGCAGCTCACACCTTCTGAGGTCAATATCACAGGCAAAACCCAGTTATGTAAACCACGACGTAATCAAGTACACAATCAATTTCCAATGAACTAATCAGCGCATTGTGTAATACACACAGGGGCTGGAGGTGTATGCAGTATTTGCTTTCCACCACCCAGTGGGCTACATCTGCTGGGGATAGGAAGAAAAGGGACAGAGCCTGGCTGGGGACGAAGAGCTCTTTCCTTGTGCCCTCATCACCAAATTTTTTGCCTCCCAATTTCTAGTTTAAGACAAGTTTCAGTTAATTTTCTTGCTGGAACTGTGCCCCTTTTGAGTTGAAAACACCTCGATATATGACTGTGTCATTTCTTAGAGGCCAGAGACAAGACCTTAAGCTTCTTCTTAATATCTGCTGTCTCCATCCCTTAAATATCTCTTTGAGGATAAGGATGGATAAGCATCTATCAGGTGAGCCTCTGGGAGCACCATGTAAATCTGCTAAAGATTTAAAAAAGTGCTTTAAATAAAGAAGTACTTAAAGATAAAAAAGTGCTGCAGGATGTGGAAGATGAAAATCAGTGAGACACAAAGGCCAACAAAAGAACCCATCTCTGACCACCATTCCCCTTCCCCACAAAAACTCTCAGTGTCACTCTGAGAACCACCACAGCTGACTTTTACTTTGGGTCTCAGAATTTAGGTTCCTTCCCTGTTGAGTTTCTTTATTTTTATTTTTTTTACACAGTTTATAACTCCATTTAGAGAGTGCCTCTCTCCTTATTTCATCTCCCCGTCTCCCTGTCCCCTTTCATTTCCCCACCACTCTGGTCCCTATGCTGGGGGATGAAGCTTGATCCAATCTTAGCTGGAAACAGGACTGGTGCTGCAGCACCTGCAGAGGCCAACCTGTAAGAGTCCCTCAAAAGGAAAGGGAAGCCATTAAGCTGTTAATTTTTGAACTCCCTTGTTCACAGACACACCTACAAGGCATAAGCCAATCTGATTTTCATCTGCTGAAGTTGGCAAAATGCTCAAGGCAGTTTGCAGGGACCCAACCCCACAGCAGCTAAGAGAGTCACTTCCAGCCTTCTGCATAAAGGTCTCCACAGAACCACCCACGGCTAATAGCTCCTGCTCCCCTGTGCATGACTTTGCTGGGAAAACATGCCTGTAACAGCACCACCTCAACTTCCCCCTCCTCGGATGGGATTCCTCCTGGGTAATGAGCCAGAGACTGCCAGGCAAACGACCTTCGGAAAGGCCAAGACTTGCTAGCAGCATTAGGGGCTGCATTTCTCAAGAGTCCTCTGTACAGTTTTCACGCCCACATCTTTGCTGGGGGTGTAAAACACAGTTCTGCCCACCCTTCACTTTCACCTCCAGCCCTTCAGAGGGGCACTGTGTATGGTTTTGCGGGTGTTGGTACAAAGAGCATGCATAAAGGTTTGGCTTTGGTAAGGAATTAGAAAAATACAGCAAAAGCTCTTTATCAATGCAAAAATATGTCACCTCTTCACAGGAAAGCCCCATGGATCACTGCTTTTTAGGCAGGACCTGGAAGGCAGAGTCCTCTGGTCTGCCTAGTCAGATCATCTAAAGCTGATTGCGAATAGGTACATATTTGGCCTTAAAATCTGGGTTTTCTTTTCTGTCTACCTCTTTCCATTGTGTTGCGGCAAAAGGATAGGTAACAAACAGGGAAATTTTGGTCTGGCAAAAGTTATTCTGGTGTATCTTCCTGCGTGCTGATGGAGTTTTGTGGTGGCTGCAAGTGGAGCTAGTCCAACAGTGGGTCAGATGGAGGTTGTCAGAGGAAGGATGAGAAGGAGAACGGTGTGAATGATGCAACTAAACATGACAGGGACCATTCCTAAGGCAACTAGGATGGCTGGCCACATCCATACTGTTAAACTCTTTCACGCTCCAGAACAAGGTGGCTGAATTAAAACTGTCTATTGGGAATGGTCCCTGGCCTATGTCAACATCCAGCTGTCCACAGGGATAGTTTGGGTTGGTGCTAGTTGGCCTGGGCCCAAATTGTGCTTCGGTTAGCTGGTATTACAGAGTCATGGTCCTGTACCTCTGCCGCTAGTCTAGTTGGCTTGCCAACATGGACATGATGCTGTCCCAGGGAATTTTGCTATGGATCATACAATCACAGAATTATAAAATGGTTTGGGTTGGAAAGGACCTATAAAAATCATCTAGTTCCTACCCCCTGCCATGGGCAGGGACACCTCCCACTAGACCAGGTTGCTCAAAGCCTCACCCAGCCTGGTCTTGAACATCTGCAGGGATGTTCTCACAGAATAGGGTAGATAAAGCCTTTTCCTCTCTCCTTCCCCTGCACTCACTCCTCCTGCCCCAAAACACTCATCACTTAGGCTGGTGTACTATTTGGACTGAAGCTGTTGCAATCACACCACAAATAAGTGAAATCTCTGGCTTTTCCCCTAGCAACTAATTGGCCCTTGTGATTACAGCATTTCCTTATTTGATCAGCCATTTCACCAGTATAAAGGATATAGGTGTTGTGCAGTGATTTAGTTGCAAGAACAGTTTTGAGTACAGGAATATGATTTAAAATCTCAGAAGCATAAAGGAAGGAAGGAAGGAAGCAATCAAGCAAGCTGTGGGACCAAATCCCATTTCGGAGACATCTCCTGTTCTTACAGAAGTGACAAAATCCCAGGGAAAAGTTCATTCAAAGGAAAGAAAATTTGCCCTGAAATAATTCCAAAGAAGTATTCCTCTCTTGTGGATTCTTGTCTGATAATCCATCTCATACCACAACTGGTTTATGGTCTGATTTTAAAGATACCAGTGTATTGTCTGAAAGCCCTTCTGTCTCCTGATTACAGAAAAAGATAAATATCAGCCACGTGCTATCACTAAAATATACATTAAGAAGGAAATAATCCCCAACAACTCTCTGCTGGGGCAATTTTGACCTCATGTTATAACATAAGAACAGAGCAATGCCTTAGTGGACCATCAATGTCTAGACCTTTTTGACCTTGCTGGTACCGTCTGCCTTCATAGCGTCCCTGGCAGCAAGGTTGAGAATTTTGCTGCCTGCAAATGTCAAGATGTCTTTCCTGAGTTGTAACAGCCGGTCCAGTGTCATGGCCTGGGTTATTTTTCCCTAGATGCATTTCCCTAGTCTATTTCTGTCATGTGTTTTCCCACTCACTGCATTTTATGAAGTTCCTTGCAATTGGCACAGCTTTTAAATACCTGAAATAAAATTGCAAACCTGGAGATTTCACTCTTTATTCTTTTTACCATGCCGTTGTTGAAGATACTGACAAAACTTTGTCCCTACATGGAAGATTGGGGCACCCTATGGGTGACCGGCAGTCACAGCCCTGGCACTGCCATCCTCTCTTCACTAAGGCAGGGATGACCCTTAGGTGTAAATAGGGGTAGGGATGAGAACCACCAGGGACAGGCTCGATCAGAGAAAGCAAGAGACACAAAGCTTGGGATTTAGATCTTAATAGATTCCTCCATCACTTCTCCAGCAGCCCCTTCTTCAGTGGTTCAGATACTAAGGGAAAAAGAGGTTAAAGACCTTGTTATTGGTACCTGTGCTTAGGAGTTGGCCTTCCTCCACAAACAGGAGGATCTTTATCCTTAAGAAAGGTCCAGCAGAATAAAAATGAGCTTACCTTGATCACTAACGGGGAGATGTGACCTTTTCCTCAACTTAGACACTGAGCCTTGAGTCAACAGGGTGGAGAGAAATGAAAATGAAACTTCAGCTTCCAGCGCAGTCAGGGGATCGTGCTAGAAGTGAGCATAGCCCAGCAACACAAGAGTGGCACAGATGCTTAGACATCTGGATGTTATGACAGATGCTCAGACAGCTGGAAAAAAGTTGTCATTGCCTGGCAATATATTTCAACTTTTTGAAATCGCTTTCACCAAACACAGAAAATCCAGAGCTGGACCCACCCTAGTGTCTGAACAGGAGTCCCATATCTAGAAAGCTGGGCTTGTGCTCACAGGCTTCATGTGCTCCTCTGGTCAAGCTCATTGTATGTCAATATTTAGAGTAAACTGCTTTGTATAATGGACCTCAATAGGATCAATCAACATTTTCTGGATTTTCACTGGAAAATAAAGATTCTCAAAAACCTTTATTTCAAAAATTTCCTTGTTTGTGCAAGGTAGAGTGTTTTAAATAGAAAAATTCAAAGACCTGCAAGATTATTAAATAATTTGGTTATTAAATAACCTGTGACAACTTTCCTTGCATGGGAGACATCAAGTACTACTGCCTGGTAAACTTTCCCTTTGATTAAACTTCATCAGTAGCAAGCTCTTGCCTATATTGTGACTCAAGTCATTCCTGCATTAAAAAAAAAAAAGACTTTAAAAAGTCTTAAAAGTTCAGCCCGTTGAAGAGAGACAAGAATTGTAAATCTCAGGCATTTTTATGAAAAGTAAAAACTGTTCACATTGGCTGCAGTGAAAATAATACCTCTAACCAGAAGTATACCAGAATAATACTTCTTACCAGATACCAGTCCTCCAAGAGTGTGGTAGCGCTCCCAGCAAAAGCATCTAGCAACCTGTACTACGTGGGGTTTTTTCCAGCTGTGGAAGATCTGCAAAAGGAAATACCGGAGTTCCTTTCCATTCAGAGAAGTCAAAGGGACAGAAAATCACATTACAGAGACAGGAGTGGTGGCATAGATCTTCCTCCTGGTTCAGCACTCACTGCTCAGTGAATGCACTTAGTGTGTTCAGGGTTTGGCATGTAAAGATTCCAGCTGCAATGTTTTCCCTGTGTCACACCTACATGCATTTTGTCCACAGTCAGGAGCCCCCTCCTCTTGCTTATTTGGTTTTTGGAAGAGCTAAGGTCGTAAAACAACAGTGAGGTAGCGACATCTGGAGGACAGCCAGCAACGAAATCCTCTGCTCACTCAACCCATCAGTGACATACCAGGAGTATTGGGACATGGGATAGGGGCCCATACGTCTATGTTCATCAGATAAGTGAGAAGGAGAGCCATGGAAAGACCTACACTTAGTGTTTTGGCACAGACTGGGGACAGTCAAAGCACCCTGAAGTGCCTTGCCCTCCTTGATTCATCAGATTCTTCTGCCTTCTGTTTGTGGCTGTAATTCCCAGGCAGTGTGGGGCTTAGGGCATCCTGAGGGCTGTGATGTCCAGCTATGGCGTGGTCTGAGCCCAGGGGTTGTCTATTTTCCCCTCTTTCTCCATCCCCTAAGACACTTGTTGCTGGTGTCAGGCAAGCTATGGGTAGAAAGGAGGTCTTCTAGGGCTGGGTGCTCAGACAGGACAGACTGCGTCCAGATAGAGTAAGTCCCTTGCACTTTCAGGTCATCAGCTTTGCCAAAGCAGACGTGCAATCCCACCACCCATGAATCCATGGAAATTAACTTTTTGAGACACTCCATCTGCCAGATATTCTTAGCTGATCTTCGTCACTGCCTAAATAACATTTTGGTGGCTATGTGACCTTCTGAAGATGTTAGTCCAGTACTATGTTCAGCTGTTGTCCAAAACATCAGGAACACACCTGACTTTGTCGGAGGTGTGAGCTGAAGGCTGCCCTGTCAGGTGAGTCCCTCACTTGTGTTGTTCTCATGGTCTTTTGGATCAATGTTGTCGTCTGTGTGCAGGATGCAGAACTGTGGGACTTTCTGCTAAATGCCTGATTCTGGCACAAGCATAGCAGCCTGGACCTGCTGTGGGAGGGTGCACCACTGGTGTGGGTACAGCTGGAGAGAGTAATTTTTTTTCTTTCCCCACTATTCTTTTCTTGCCTTTCTCATTGCTCCATTGTCTCTTTTCATTATGCCCCTCTTCATATCTTTTAATATTCACCTTTAAAATTCCCTTAAAAGAGTTCAAGTACTTCTAATGAACTATAACTCATATAAAGTCATTCCCACAGCTTCAAGTCTCCTTTTTTTCCAGCTCTTCATCCTCTGTCCATCTCACCAAGAAATGCATGGGGGAACAGTAAGTAGAGAGTTAAAGATCCTGATGACTAGTCCTGAAACCTTGGTTTCGGTTCCCTACAGCCAAGTGTTTCAACAGAATCAACAAAAAGACATCTACGTAATGAAGCAAGCCCGGTGACAACCACCAAGGTGGTGGGGGACTTGGGTACTTGAGATATGAGGAAAGGTGGAAAGACCTTGGTTTATTCAGCCTGAGGAAGAATATGCAAAGGGATCTTATCCCAACCTTCAACCACCTAACAGCAGGATACGGAGTAGATGGACCTAGATGTTTCTCAGGGTGCACAGTGGTATGATCATAGAATGATAGAATGTGTTGGGTTGGAAGGGACCTTTAAAGATCATCTAGTCCAAGCCCCCTGCAGTAAGCGGGGACATCTTCAACTAGATCAGGTTGCTCAGAGCTTCATCAAGCCTGGTCTTGAATGTCTCCAGGGATGGGGCCTCCACCACCTCTCTGGGCAACCTGTTCCAATGCTCCAAGATGGGAGCTAAAAAACACAAATAGCAACAAAAGAATGTGTTACCACAAGGTGCCAGGCTTGCAAGGGACAGTGCTGCAATTGATAATGAGCCCCATTATGGATCAGGAGACTGCAAGCTGGGATTTTTGTAGAAGTCCTCATCTGCAGTTAGATGCCCTTGCCTTTCTGGAAGGGGGTCGGGACTAGAAGCGGTACTGAGATGGTGGATGTACACTAATCCTGTTTCCTTTGTAGACATACGACAAGAGAAGGTGGAAGCTACCCAGTTTCCCAACACTGGTCCAGCAAGGAAAGACCACTCTACCATGGCTCATTTACTGCCCTTCACCAGGACTGTGGGGTAGGGGGTGGGAGGGCAAAAACAACTTGCTGATGAGATGTCCATATCACAGTGAGATAGGACATCCTGACCCCGGTGTGATTTGAACACACAGCCTTCTGATCTGGAGTCAGACGCGCTACCATTGCGCCACGAGGTCACAGCTGGGAGTTATTTTTTGCAAATGTCATCCTGGACTTTATGGACAGGGACTGTTCTTTCAGGGAAGGGGACTTTTGATTCATTGGACAGAGGAGTGGGAGCATCTTTGCCAGCTGCATTGCTAAGCCTGCAAGGAGGGCTCTAAATGAGGTACTTCAGAAGAGGAAGGCCTAAACAAGACCATTGCCCAGAGCAGCCCTACCGGGCCTTTCCCAGGAGAAACAGGCTCCTGAGAATGGTGTCTCCAGAGGGGCAGCAGGGACGGTTACCACCACATCTCTGGGGAGAGGAGCACCACTCTCCTGGCAGAAGTACTGCCACCACACCAAGCCCTGTGGCAGGAGGGACCCTCACATCTTTTGTATGGCCTGTCTAGGGTCACCTTCCTCCCTACAGAAGAATGGATGCGCTTGGAGTTCAGCTGCCCCCACATATCCTGAACCCATACTGCTGACTCTGCACCTCTGCCACATCTCTTCCCGGGCTTTAACCCTCCAACCTGGTCACCACGCTGCAGGCAGGACATGGATGCCCTCTCCTCAAGCGGTGGCTCTGTCCTCTCCTCCTCATATAAGCCTTCTCTTGGGGTGGCACAGAGGCCCCTTGTGTGGTCCCCATGGAGAGGACATCCCCATCACCCAGGCCCGGGTCTGTGTCAGGGAGCTGCATCCCTCCACCCTGGCCTCGTGGCGCAAGGGCAGCGCGTCTGACTCCAGATCAGAAGGTTGTGTGTTCAAATCACACCGGGGTCAGCCTTGGGCCACCGTTGGCCACCCCTGCTTTTCTCGGGGGCTGCCCTGCCTGAGGGGAAGGGCTCTGCAAGGCATTGGCCAGCTCAGCTGTAGAGGGGCACCTCAGGGAACAGCTGGTGGGGAAACATGATGCCCAGGCCTTTCCTTTCAGCCAGGCCATATGGGTCCGGTTGAGATGTTATGGGTCATGGCCAGAGTGGAGGGTAAACAGGGAGGTGTCTGCCACAGTTTGCCTCATCAACAAGCTGAAGGAAGTGAAATCTTCCTCAGGAAAGTGCAAGAAGATTCATAACTGCATGCTCAGTCCCTCTTGAGGGACCGCGGCTTACCCTCAGGCAATATTTACCTGGGAGGGTACCACAGGGTGGCACAGTCAGTCCAGGGAATTTCAGGAGGGGATCAAGGACAATTATTCAGCGTAGGATTATGGAAATAGGGACAGATTTCTGCTGAACAACATGGGAACCTTTATCAGAAAGAATAAGAAGGAGGATCTGGGGAGCTCTGCTGTGGTCAGCTCACCTCAGAGCACAGAGGAAGACTATGGAATAATATACCCCTGAAAGTCATGCCCAAATGAAGGAAGGATGTGACGATGACTGGAAAGATGGATTTACCAAAACCAGACCACTCTTGGCCAGCACGATAGATTTCTTTGAGGAGATTACTTTCTTGGTGGTCGAGAGGACACCAAGGAACATCATTTATCTTGACTACAATTTGATCTCTGATGGCGTCTCTCAGGTGTGTCACTGTAGCAGGACACAGAGACAAAACGCCGAAGCTGAATCACAAGGCAAAGCAAAGTGGCTGGACCAGGGGGCCGAGGGGGTTGCACTCAGCAGTTTGCAGTCCAGCTGACGTTCCTCACTGCTTCATGCTGCACTGGATGTTCTTTGGTGTCTTTGTGATGGGCACAGAGGATGTTCTACAGAACAAAGGACACGGGCAGGCTGACAGGGTCACAGGGATGGTGAGGGGCCAGGGCCAGTGGCGCAATGGACAACGCGCCTGACTACGGATCAGGAGATTGCAGGTTCGACTCCTGCCTGGCTCGACACTTTTAGCCTCGCAATGGCACCTCCTGCTCCCTCCGCCAGGGCCTTTCTTCTCCTGCCCATCGTTGGTCCCCCTGGACCTTCTGCAGGGCAAAAGTGCTGGGGTGTCCTCTTGCCCTGCAGGATGGAAAGAGTTCCTCCAGACCTTATGGTGAATCTGGACACCGCAATAGGGGCAGAGCTGCTGCCCACACCACGGCCAGTGGCACCACAACAAATCCCACAGCAGGATGAAGATGCCTCCTGAACTGCCACACTGCTGGCTGAAGAGACCCAGTGCTCCCAAGCTGTTCTGGCGCACCATGTGCTCTGGTCCTCAGCCAACTTTAAAGCTCACATTGGTCTTGCAGTTGTTTGTCAATGCCTTGCAAAGTTCTGCGTGCAACATCGATGAGCCCTACACAAAACATGGACAGGCCTCCTGCACGTAGGACTGTCCCAAGCCTGGCCTCAGTGTGATTCAGACACCCAACCTTGTGATACAGATGCTGCATTCAAGAAGAATCTGGACAATACTCTTAGTCATATGGTTTAATTTTAGGAAGTCCTGTGAGGAGCAGGGAGGTGGACTTGATGATCCTTATGGGTCCCTTCCAACTTGAGATAATCTATGATTCTATGCAGACACACTGCCCATGAGGTCAGGGTGGAGGGATGCAGCACCCAGGCATCCCAGACTCCTCACTTTTATGACTTTGCAACCTTCTTTTAGGAATTAGGATTGCTCAGGAGACTACAAGATATATCAGACAGGAAAGGGCAAAATTACATCTGCCAGCAGAATTGCAAATTCCCTGAGGAGGGCTTTAAAAAAACGTTCACTAGGGCAGAAGCTCAAAAACGCATGGAAAAGTAGGGAAAAGGACAAAAGTAGAGTTACTTCATGTTGTCAGTGTCTGGTATGCATCAAGGAGGTTAGTTTTGGACACAGTGCCCCAGTGATGGTCTCAGAAGTGCTGGATACTTGGCAATAATCCGTCTTCTTGAGCTGGTAGCTATGTTCTTGGTAGGACAGCCCAACACGTGGTTGGCCTTCATGGGTGCAAGGGCACACTGCTGACTCTTGTTCAAGTTGTTGTTCTCCAAGACCCTCTATGCCCTTTTCAGCACAGCTGCTTTTCTGACAATCACCCCCAGTCTGTAGTGCTGCATGGTGTTATCCCACCCCAGCTCCCTGAAAGGAAGGTGATCTAATCCCCTGCTCAGAGCACAGAAGTCTTTCACGTTAGGTCATTCTGTTAGAGTCAAGCTTTGAATGTCTACAACAGTGGGAAATCCAAGACCTCACTGGGACGCTGTTCTAATGTGTGATCTCTGATGTGTGAATTTTTTTTCCTGTCATCTAATAGAGATTTTCTTTGATAAAAGCTTTTTTTTGTTGAGATCCATTCTCTATGTCCACAAGAAAAGCCTGACTCCACTTTCTCTGCAGGCACATATAACATAAAACAAGATTATAATCCTTCCTTGACCTCTTCTTCTATGCATTATAGAAACCTAGCTCTCTAGGCCACTCCTCATCAGGCAGTCCACCACCTTGTCATCTGCATGACCATCTCTGGGACTTAAGGCAGTCCGTACATGTCTTTCTTGTCCTGGAGATCCCAAAACTGCACACAGACTCCAGATGTGGTTCCACAAGTGTCAAACAGGGTGATAATCATTCACTCAATCTGATGGTTAGAATTAGCTGCTGACACAGGAAAACCAAAGCTAAGCTGGAGTTGAAATTGGTAGTGCTGTAAAAGGTCAACAAAATGGCTTTTAGAATCACACTGTCAGCAAAAGAAAATTAAAAGAAAGTGTGGGACCACTTCTGAGTGAGTGAGGGAAATAGCAACAGACACGGAGCAGGCTGAGGTACTCAATGCCTTCTCTGCTTCTATCTTTATTGATGAGGTCTGCTCTCATCTTTATGTCCCTTTGCCTTCTGACAGAGCCTATGACAGTGGATTATTCATGGCCAAGGACGATCAAGTCAGGAATCACTTGAGCAAAATGAACACATGAAGGACACAAAAGTAGTCGCAAACTGCCACCATAGATTTACTAAGATCCTACCTGACCTACACAACTGCCTACCTTGCTGGAACCTGTGAAAGAAACATTTGTTTATCCTGTCTTAGGTGAGGTTTTAAATAGGGTCTCCCAGAGTCTTCTTGTAGCCAGATTGCAAAGATATGGATTGAAGGAGAGGTTAAGAAGGTGCGTGAAAACCTGGCTGGACCACCAGATGCAGTGTTGGGATCATCAGTTGGAAATGTAGCCAATGTCTTGTTAGTAATGGAGTTTGCAGGTGTTGATACTGATACTGACACTTAAATGTCTTCACTAACGACCTGCACGATAGGATGTGGTGCACACTCAGCAAAGTCTTGGGAGAAAGCACCCCAGCAGCACCCTGTGGAAATGAGGAACTCTTACCCTGGTGTGATTCAACCAGACAACCCCCTGATCTGGAGTCAGACATGCTGCCCTTGTGCTATCAGGGGCAGTGTGTCTGCATAGAATCATAGATTATCTCAAGTTGGAAGGGACCCATAAGGATCATCAAGTCCACCTCCCTGCTCCTCACAGGACTTCCTAAAATTAAACCATATGACTAAGAGTATTGTCCAGATTCTTCTTGAATGCAGCATCTGTATCACAAGGTTGGGTGTCTGAATCACACTGAGGCCAGGCTTGGGACAGTCCTACGTGCAGGAGGCCTGTCCATGTTTTGTGTAGGGCTCATCGATGTTGCACGCAGAACTTTGCAAGGCATTGACAAACAACTGCAAGACCAATGTGAGCTTTAAAGTTGGCTGAGGACCAGAGCACATGGTGCGCCAGAACAGCTTGGGAGCACTGGGTCTCTTCAGCCAGCAGTGTGGCAGTTCAGGAGGCATCTTCATCCTGCTGTGGGATTTGTTGTGGTGCCACTGGCCGTGGTGTGGGCAGCAGCTCTGCCCCTATTGCGGTGTCCAGATTCACCATAAGGTCTGGAGGAACTCTTTCCATCCTGCAGGGCAAGAGGACACCCCAGCACTTTTGCCCTGCAGAAGGTCCAGGGGGACCAACGATGGGCAGGAGAAGAAAGGCCCTGGCGGAGGGAGCAGGAGGTGCCATTGCGAGGCTAAAAGTGTCGAGCCAGGCAGGAGTCGAACCTGCAATCTCCTGATCCGTAGTCAGGCGCGTTGTCCATTGCGCCACTGGCCCTGGCCCCTCACCATCCCTGTGACCCTGTCAGCCTGCCCGTGTCCTTTGTTCTGTAGAACATCCTCTGTGCCCATCACAAAGACACCAAAGAACATCCAGTGCAGCATGAAGCAGTGAGGAACGTCAGCTGGACTGCAAACTGCTGAGTGCAACCCCCTCGGCCCCCTGGTCCAGCCACTTTGCTTTGCCTTGTGATTCAGCTTTGGCGTTTTGTCTCTGTGTCCTGCTACAGTGACACACCTGAGAGACGCCATCAGAGATCAAATTGTAGTCAAGATAAATGATGTTCCTTGGTGTCCTCTCGACCACCAAGAAAGTAATCTCCTCAAAGAAATCTATCGTGCTGGCCAAGAGTGGTCTGGTTTTGGTAAATCCATCTTTCCAGTCATCGTCACATCCTTCCTTCATTTGGGCATGACTTTCAGGGGTATATTATTCCATAGTCTTCCTCTGTGCTCTGAGGTGAGCTGACCACAGCAGAGCTCCCCAGATCCTCCTTCTTATTCTTTCTGATAAAGGTTCCCATGTTGTTCAGCAGAAATCTGTCCCTATTTCCATAATCCTACGCTGAATAATTGTCCTTGATCCCCTCCTGAAATTCCCTGGACTGACTGTGCCACCCTGTGGTACCCTCCCAGGTAAATATTGCCTGAGGGTAAGCCGCGGTCCCTCAAGAGGGACTGAGCATGCAGTTATGAATCTTCTTGCACTTTCCTGAGGAAGATTTCACTTCCTTCAGCTTGTTGATGAGGCAAACTGTGGCAGACACCTCCCTGTTTACCCTCCACTCTGGCCATGACCCATAACATCTCAACCGGACCCATATGGCCTGGCTGAAAGGAAAGGCCTGGGCATCATGTTTCCCCACCAGCTGTTCCCTGAGGTGCCCCTCTACAGCTGAGCTGGCCAATGCCTTGCAGAGCCCTTCCCCTCAGGCAGGGCAGCCCCCGAGAAAAGCAGGGGTGGCCAACGGTGGCCCAAGGCTGACCCCGGTGTGATTTGAACACACAACCTTCTGATCTGGAGTCAGACGCGCTGCCCTTGCGCCACGAGGCCAGGGTGGAGGGATGCAGCTCCCTGACACAGACCCGGGCCTGGGTGATGGGGATGTCCTCTCCATGGGGACCACACCAGAGGTGTCCAGGCACCCTCCAGCAAGGCTGGAGGAAGGGAAGTGGCAACCTGAGGAGAGGGTGGCCAAGGTCTGGCTGCAGACAGGAGTCCAGGCTGGAGGATGAACCCGCAGGGTGGGATGGGGTGATCTGTGGGGTCAGTTTGGGCAGGAGGCAGGTTCAGGGATGCTGTGAGGGAGAATGGTGGCCCAGGGCAGGACACAGGACCAGATCCCCTCCAGTAGCACAGCCCGAGGTGAGCTTTGGGTATGTACCCAGAAGTGGTAGTGGGGACAGTGTTAAGAGCAGACAGCCCATGGACTCAGCCCCATCACAGATGCACACTGTAGCTCCTGGTGTAAGTAACTAAACTCTGTTGCACAGAATCACAGAATGGTTCAGGTAGGAAGGGACTTTAAAGATCACCTAGTTCCAACCCCCCTGCCCTGGTCAGGCTCCCACTAGACCAGGTTACTCAAAGTCTCATCCAGACTGGCCTTGAACAACTCCAGGGATGGGGCGTTGACAACTTCTCTGGGCAACCTGTTCCAGTGCCTCACCACCCTTACAGTAAAGAATTTCTTCCTGATATCCAATCTAAATCTACCCTCTTTCAGTTTGAGGCCGTTACCCCATGTCCTATCATTCCACGCCCTGATAAAGAGTCCCTCCTGATCCTTCCTGTAGGCCCCCTTTAGGGACTGGAAGGATGCTATAAGGTTTCCTCGGAGCCTTCTCTTCTCCAGGCTGAACAACCCCAACTCTCTCAGCCTGTCCTCACAGCACAGGTGCTCCAGCCCCCTGATCATCTTCGTGGCCCTCCGCTGGACCCGTTCCAACAGGTCCATGTCTTTCTTGTGCTGAGGACTCCAGAGCTGGACGCAGTACTCCAGGTGGGGTCTCACCAGAGCCGGGTAGAGGGGCAGAATCACCTCCCTCGCCCTGCTGACCACGCTTCTTTTGATGCAGCCCAGGATGCGGTTGGCTTTCTGGGCTGCAAGTGCACACTGACGGCTCATGTTGAGCTTCTCATCCACCAGTACCCCCAGGTCCTTCTCCTCAGGGCCGCTCTCAAGCCATTCTCTGCCCAGCCTGTATTTGTGCCTGGGATTGCCCCGACCCAGGTACAGGACCTTGCACTTGGCTTGGTTGAACTTCAGGAGGTTCGCACAGGCCCACCTCTCCAGCATGTCAAGGTCCCTCTTGATAGCGTCCCTTCCCTCCAGTGTGTCAACCGCGACACACAGCTTGGTGTCATCAGCAAACTTGCTGAGGGTGCACTCAATCCCACTGTCCATGTCACAGACAAAGATGTGACAGTTGTGACTATGAATGACAGCTGGGCCTTCTGCAAGGGCAGGAAGACATCTCACCAGTGGAGACAAGGTCCATCAACAGTGCAGGCAAGGCTCACTGCCAGCTCTGGCTGCCCTTTCTCCATGGGTGGTTAGTACAAGGTTGTCATGGACAAAGATGTCAGAGAGGGGATGAAACTTTCCTTCTTCCTCTCCAACTCCATGCCCACCCCAGCATGCTGGAGCAAGTCTGCTGGATACTAGGCTGGCTGGGGCAGGGACATGGTGGGGGCACCATATGGGCAGGGGGCTGGGGCCAGTGGTGAAATGGACAATGCCCTGGCTTTGGCTTATTCCCTTGCTTTGTCATGTGTTCTACCATCAATAAGACTTTTTTCTATCAGAAGTCCATCAGGCTTTTTTTTTTTTTTCTCAAAAATAGCTGTTGTTACACCTTGTTCACGCATGTCCCATTTCACCTGGACCTCCTGCAGGACTGGATAGAGGCAGGGTGGCTGCACCTCCATCTGTCTCATTCCCTTTCTCTTTCAGAGCATGTTTTTTTCTGCTCAACCCATCTTTGCTTTGCTCCACCTCCATTTCATCCTGCATTGTTCCCCACTGCTCTACCTGCTGCCTAGTAGCACAGATTCTGACATCTTTGAACTCAGTTCCTGCTTGCCCCAGAGCTCATGTTAAAAATCTTTGAGTTACAGCTCTGACACATTACTAATATGTCTCTTTACTTTTAAAGAAAATATGCTATTCAATATAAGTGTGCGAATTTGCAATGTGAAGCAGAATTTATTGTTGTTAAGAATGATCCCTTTCAGAAAATCCTTGACAAACGAGGATAAAAAAATGAGAAAATGGTTAATAAATGCAAATAAAAACCACAGCGTCCAAATGAGGAATGGTACAAATGATAGTGTAATAAATGCATTTATTCCCTGCAGTGGATTTAGTTACCTAGCTACAGTTAAGGCAGTTTGCTTGCTCATTGCATAGCCAATGAGCTACTTGTCCGCCATATGTATACACTGAGGTACACAATATTCATTTGGAGAGAAAAAACACTGCTGAACTTTATTAGATTTCTATTTATGGATAATTTGTTGGGATTAAGTCACAGCAATCTCACCTGGGCTGGTGGTAGGATACATTTCTACATGGAAACATACTTGCAAAAAAACAAATCTCAGTAGAAGACATTCTGAAATCCTTCATTTTCATGCTTTTGAAAATGAGTTCTATTTTTAAAAGAAATAGCTGGCATCATGTGGTTACTGATCTCCAACTGTACAAGTAGCATTGATTAGCAAGGCATGAAGCGCTAAGGAAAGGTCTCCTGAGGTGGGATGCTGCTTTAGACACCTGAATGTGTCAACAAGGAAGATGCTTGCTTGTGCCCTAGGCAGCAGAGCTCCCATTATTACTACAGTTATGAAGTTTTAGAAAGTTATATAAAATCATATGAAGTTAGAAAAAGGTTAACTTTATAGTTATACACTTATCCTGAGTGTGGGCAACTCACTCCAGTCCCTAAAATTTAGTGTCTGCAACCAAAAGCCATCCCTGCTCTCCAGACATATTAATAATAGTCACATATTTACTCCGTGAATTATCAGGGTTGAAGATGGAGCAAATAGGCAGGCACCTACCTTTCCATCTGAGCAAACCTTGCGCACAGGAAGGGCTTTGCTGTCCCTTCCTCCGCCACCATGTCCTCCCGCAAGGGGGAGCCATGAACCAGCTCATGAGCTCCACAAGCCAAAACCAAGCTGGAGATGCATTTTGCTCCGTGAAGAGCTCTCCATCCCTAGGCCAGGCTGGAAATTCAGCGTGTTTCCTTCCTGGAAATACAGGGAGACCTTATAGCAGCCTTCCAGTACCTTTTAGGCTACAGGAAAGTTGTGGAGGGACTCTGGATCAGGGAGTGTAATGACAGGACAAGGGGTAACGGTTTTAAACTGAAAGAAGGGAGATTCAGATTAGATATTAGGAAGAAATTCTTTACTGTGAGGGTGGTGAGCCCCTGGCCCAGGTTGCCCAGAGAAGCTGTGGCTGCCCCATCCCTGGAGGGGTTCAAGGCCAGGTTGGACGGGGCTTGGAGGAACCCGATCTAGTGGGAGGTGGCCCTGCCCAGGGCAGGGGGTTGGATCTAGATGATCTTTAAGGTCCCCTCCAACCCAAACCATTCTATGATTCTGTGATTCTATGATTGTTCCTCCACAGCCTATATTTATTTTTTTTCTATTCAGTCCCACTGGTTTCTGTTAGACTTTGCTCCCCATCAGCCCACAGTTTTCTAAAGTGCAGCTTCACCTGCTGCCTGCTCCCCATTGACCACCTCGCAGTGGCACCTCTCCTCATCTAGCCCACGCTGGTGCTTGCTTAATTTCCAACTGCATGACACAATGGAAGAGATTCAGCTGCCTAGATTCAGGTATCTAGTGTAGTGTTATGGGATATGCTGCCCGGTCTCTGTTTGCCCCTTCAGAAGCATTTGAGCATCCCACAGACCTCTGGCCCATGTGGATATCTTGGATGTTCCAGGACATCTGTCATGATATTATGTCCAGACAACTAAATCCTGCCTGAGGGTGGGCGTCAGCTCAAAGATTTGGACATTTAAAATAGGTATCTCCATGCAGGGGTGTATTTGTATGTTAGATGGATGATACACTACTAGGGCCATAAAGTGTCTTGAAGAGATGCAGGAGGTATTTCTGGATGCTTGGCTTTGCTGTGTGTTCATTTTTATTTTTTAAGGAGAATCTATCTGTATGATAGCAGTTTGAAAGAATACCGAAATTTTCAAATTTCTCAGCACAACACCCCATTTTCCCTCCAATATCCCTTTCCTACCTGTTACAATGTTATAACTAAGGTCAGGTTTTCAGCTAGTTCGAGGAGCACCGCACCCCAGCTGCAATCCAGTTCTGCTGATTTACATTGCCATAGCACAAATCTGTACTAGTGCTTGGGGGAAGCAGATGTTTCCCATAATTTTAGTGTCTCCGATTAATTCAGAGCTAGACCAGTCCCGTTGACTGAAAACTTCGAAATGAAAGAGAAATCCTCCCTTCTCATGCATACTCCCTTCCTCACGGTCTCAAATGGATGTGGGTCCCGGGAAAAGTTTCATAATATTCTGAATCTACTGAAAGGAGAGAACAAACATTTCACATGATGGTAGAAGCTTGTCCCTTGTTGCTGTCTGACACGCAGATGGATTTACATCTTCTTCAGCATCTCCCGGCTCCAGGACATGTAGCTACAATGATTTCACTCAACAGGCACTTCTCAGGAGCCATCACAGTGATTTCAAAGTGAGAACTGCCTAGTGGAGATGTCTATGGCTGTCAGACCCATGGCTGAGGAGCTTGCTGCAACACTGGGAGGCTCTCCTATGGCCAGACCCTCTGCAACTATAGGAGAAGTCAATCCATTGGGTCACCTGGTTTTCATCCCGTATTGATGTGTTCTGCGTGATTCCCCACCGATTGCAGCAGGGATGCAGGCATCTTCTGGAAATACCTGTAAATACCTACTCATCGCTTCCCATGCTCCCATCAGAAGAGGTGACCCTGCTGGTGGGTTTGATATCCATACAATGTATTTTATCAGGCTATGGCTTTTGTTAACTTAGCTGAAGTAACTGGATAAGGTGGGTAGGGGCGCTACTATATGGACAGTCTATATTGGTATGGAAGGCTGGATTAGCAAGATCTACTCCACAGCAGAAAGATCGCTAAAGGATTTATCTCTGTTCCCCAGATGAAAGAGAAACAACCATCTTCCAAAGACTGTTTATCCTACCTGCCTCAGACACATACCTCAGGGCACAGTTGAAGTCTCCTCTGGAAGTCTTTGTGTCTCCATTGACTCCCAGAAGAAGAATTCCAAGAACTAGAAGATGATGTTAGATTAGATAGCAGGAATGAGTTTCATCCCACCTCTTTGGGAGGTTGGCAGTACAGATCTCTTCATCTGAATTTATCTTCTGCATTTCCCTCATAGTCAATGAAGAGAAGCAGGCACTGGATGAGTCTGCCAGAATATCACATTGTAGAAAGGACACCGAGTACATGACTGGCTCCAATGCAAGGCTTTAAACTGTAGACATCTCAAGTGGGGTGAGGGGAACCACATTTATAATTTGCATCTGTCTAATGTGAGAATTACTCCCCCCAAAGCCACAAAACAGAAGATCCCAAATCATGGGTGATTCATCTTAATAATGCTAATGACTAAAATAGTGATTAAAACAACCCTGTCCAGAATTCTGCCATTGTTTGCATTTTCACACCCTGCATGGAAAAGCATGAAAAAGTCTTCAGCAGTCTTTACCACCCTGCTGGTAAAGTGAATGAACTGGGAACAGGCCTTTGCCGTGACCATTGTAACACTGAGCATGAGGAAGCTATTGACTGTACAGAGGACTGGTGACTTTCTCCAGTCCCAGTTCTAGGTCAGCTGCAGAACTGGTCATTGGGCAGGAGACAGAGCTTTCCCCATGTTAAAGTATTTCTTCTGTGATCTGTATAAAATGTATCTCCTACCTGGAATAATCTGGGAGGGGAGGAGGAAAATAAACAAGAGTAAATTGGGTGGCTGACACACCAGAAGACCGTGCCGCTGGCAAGACCTGGACAGGCTGGAGAGTTGGGTGGAGAGAATCCTTATGAAATTCAACAAGGGCAAGTGTCGGGTGCTGCATCTGGGGAGGAATAACCCCATGCACCAGGAGAGGTTGGGGGCTGACCTGCTGGAGAGCACCTC
>VWZL01006686.1:317957-360217 GCA_013396915.1 Stercorarius parasiticus | reverse complement strand
GGAGGATGGGGCCAGGCTCTTTTCAGTGGTGCCCAGTGACAGGACAAGAGGTAGTGTGCACAGAATTGAACATAGGAAGTTCCACCTAAACATGAGGAGGAACTTCTTTCCTGTGAGGGTGGCAGAGCCCTGGCACAGGCTGCCCAGAGAGGTGGTGGAGTCTCCGTCTCTGGAGACATTCAAACCCCACCTGGATGCGTCCCTCTGCGACCTGCTCTGGGTGACCCTGCTTGGGCAGGGGTGTTGGACTAGATGATCTCCAGAGGTTCCTTCCAACCCCTGTCATTCTGTGATTCTGTGAAATGAAATGCAGAGGCACCAAGGTAGAATGAGATGGCAATTCTTTGCTAGGTGGTGACAGAGTTCCAGTGATTACAGGGCTTCTGGGAGCAAGAAGGACTGGAAACAGGGTTTTTGCTTTAATGTATATAGAGTGACCCTTGGCCCAAATTGCTAGTGAACAGCTCTGTGCATCATTTTCCCTGAACAATCACAGGACTTCTCCAAGACAGAAGAGGTCATCCAACCTGCTCCAAGGAACAGGGACTCTGGAGGGAAACCCTTTACTAAAGTGAATTTCACTCCAATTCCAAAAGTTTTTTCCTGAGATAAAACAGAGAAGTTTTGGATGCCCCATCCCTGGAGGTGTTCAAGGCCAGGTTGGACAGGGCTTTGAGCAACCTGGTCTGGTGGGAGGTGTTGGGGGTTGGAACTGGATGATCTTTAAGGTCCCTTCCAACCCAAACCATTCTGTGATTCTATGATTCTATGACAATTTGAAGGGAATCATGTTCGTATAAATGCTTACAGCCTGACAGTGAGAATATTGTCAGTGCAACGGCTGGAAATTATAAGGAAGGATTTTGAATGTAAGATTATTGGACAAGTACTTCTCCTCTACCAGCTTACTGCCACACTTGAGGTGTTGTATTGGTCCTTCACTTCCCATGAAACAAAAAAAAAAAGCAAACATTTCCAGTCCATCATTAAGCAGAAATGGTCCACTTTTTTGCGATTTTAAAAGTAACTTTGCAGAATTAGGAAGCTGGGTTCCTTCTCCAGTGTGACAAAATACAATGTCGGATCCTGTCTGAGAGCTGAGATATTCCCCTTGGCTTCAGTGGGAACCTGAGCCAACTGAAGTTTTCTTGTCAAGGTTTTTGTTTCATCCGTTTTCCTGGAGTGCCTGAAAATGGACATAAACAGCTCTCCTGCCGCATGGCTGTCCAGGAGACTCCATGGCGCCTGCAAATTTGGAATTAAAAGCTAGCAAATAAACCAGAAAGGCAGAGAACAATGCACTTGGACTGAGGGGAAGGTTTATATTGTTGATATCAAGGCCACTGGGTCAGAACAACATCAATAAATATCACATACAGAAACAGGCTCCAATAAGTGACACTGGTTTCTTCTGCTCTGAAGGAGAACCTGTGCTGTCAGCTCCCATTTCAGTATGAATGTTTGTAGCACAATTCAAACACTGTACGGACAGATCCATGTGGAAGCTGTATCATGAATCTCACTTGCCCTCTGCTCTTTGTACACCCACAAAACTGAGGGTGCTGCTTGTGACATCTGCAAACTCTGATGATCTGCTTGATGAGGCTCTGAGCAATCTGATCTAGCTAACGATGTCCCTGCTTACTGCAGGTGGTTGGACTAGATGGCCTTTAAAGGTCCCTTCCAACCCAACACATTCTATGATTCTATGATTGTGTACGACACTGGTCTATGTCCTGCGATGCAACACAGCTTCCCAAGAGAAAGCAATAAGGAGTAATAGGCATCCCATCCACAGACACAGCAAATAAATCTGTTTTCTTCTGCGAAAGGTGCTTAGAAGAAAAAAAAAAAGGTCTTTTTTTTTTAGACTGTCCTTGAAAAGCCAAAAAAGTGACAAAGCATTTCCTCAGGACTCCCTGCAGCGAGGAGTGGACAAATACTCATTTCTACTTTATGGGCATCCCTAAAGCATTTGATCCTGTTAAGGAGAACAGCACGAGCACTCCAGGGCTGAACAATGGCTTCAAGAAATAAGTGCAGGAACCCGCAGTGCTGATCACTGCTAAGACGGCAAGATCTTACTTTTTCATTAGAAAAATGGCAGTTTTAATAATACAGTATGTTCCGTGGAAATTAAGTCCTGGCAGTCCGAGCACAAACCAATCCAGACTGCTGTAACACCTGGTTCTTGGGGTAAGGACCTACCATTTGAGGAATTGAGGCGTGGGAGAACCATGGGACTGATTGAGCCCTGGGGAGACTTTCTGGCAAATTCCACACACTTTTACTTACATGAATTATGAAACCAAATGAGCTCCCTACAGAAGTGCAGGTTGATGCATTCAGACTGACAGATATGCTTTCTGTAAGATAACAACCCATTCAAACTGAAAACATGTGAGAAAAACCTTAACTAATCTGCATAGCTTTCCTTTAACCTGTTAGTTTATCTCTGAGGTGCAAGTTCTTCTGAGTTCTCCAGATTTTCTGCGTGACATAAGAGTGGAGACAGGAAATGACCCGTGGTCTGTGCTGGCTTGACTTGAATGAGTTAACTAACCATCTGGATATTTTCCAAGGTGTTTGAAAGCGAAATGGTCAAGTGCAGCATCCTGGAGACATAGTTCCTAGCCACTGGCAAGATCTGTACTTTCAACTGCAGCCTGGAGATCCGGGTCCAATCACAGAATCATAGAATCTGACACACAGTCCCCTCATGCTTAGAGAACCCACCTGCAAAATGAAAGATCTGGGGTAGGATTATGGTCTCCAGAGATCAATAGCTTGATGTAGGCACCTGTGTGAGATGGCCTAGAGTACCTGAGATATCATCTCAAGGAGTCAGGTGGGACACAGACCCTGTTGGGCAGTTGAGACCTTCTAGATGGGCAGCTGGAGCCCGACAGGGTACCATGGCCCACCTCAAACAGCCCTGTGCTCCCATATGCAGATGTCTCAGTGGAGCTTGGTGGATCTGGAGTTGGTCTGGAGACCTATTCAGCAGCTCACATGTGCACCTCACAGTAAAGGTGAGCTGAATTGACTCTGCTGACTGCCCTGCCTTGCTCTTCCCAGCAGGCTTCGTCTGCCTAAATATAAGCACTTGATGCTGTTAGTGAACCCTTGGCTATCCTGGGGTACTCAAGTCATTTGCACAGGGTGAGGAGGCATGGTATTGGTCAAGCCTCATACCCTCAGGTGCCTTAAACATCACTAGATGACTGCCTCGTGGCCACAGAAATCCCCTACACACTGTTGAAAACTGGAGCTCTGACACCTAGATTATATTGGGACACCTGTGACTAGATGTCTGAAGCCCACTCCTGTTTTCTGGGCCATGCCCTCCACTTCATAGAATCATAGAATGGTTCGGGTTAGAAGGGACCTTAAAGATCATCCAGTTCCACCCCCCTGCCCTGGGCAGGTACACCTCACACTAGACCAGGCTGCTCAAAGCCCCGTCCAACCTGGTCTTGAAGACTTCCAGGAAGGGGGCATCCACAGCTTCTCTGGGCAGTCTGTTCTAGTGCACTTCTATAATGCAGAAGGAACAGCAGGAGACATCATGAGAGGCTTGCTTCAGAAGAGCCTGTTGGCTAAGGCAACATCAAAAGCTAGCAGGAGAAAGTTTTGGATGTAAGTCTGCCATGTTCCTGAAGACTACCTCAGGCCATCCTAGAGTAGGCTCAGGATCCTTTCTTAGTTAAGAAATAATAGTTTGATGCTTGTATGAAGTTTGCAACAATTTGGCCACAAATTTTTGAGGGGATCTGCAAACTGTTTGCAGATATTGGTTACATCTATTAAACAATTCTGGAGAGAAAACAGCAAGTGGAATATTTCCGTTGGAGACGTTGACTGTTCCTCATCTGTTTTCTATATACAAAAGAGAGTTTGGTTCTTTCTGTTGCCTGGATAAAATTAAGGCAGCACCACTTCATGGAGGGATTTCCAAAGACCCAGCTGTTACTTACTTTGTGTCTTACGCCTGCCCAACACAGCAAGTTTCATTTCAATATGAACGGAAATTTTCACGTTCAATGAAATAACGTGGGTTTTTTTTTTCCAATGGCAATTTCATAGCAGTAACTTGGAAAAGTCCCAGTTCACTTCAGCCCAAATCAAACCTCTTTCTGTTTTCCAGCTTGATGCATCACTCAGAAGCTCAGCTCTGCATGCAACACAGGCTGTAGATTACTCACAGACAACCTGACCACAAGTCCGTTGATCTGATAACATTATGTGCCTATCCGTTCTCATCAAGAGTACAAAATGTTTTCTATGTGTAGGCAGCAGGACTTGGGATGTCTTGGACACTTTCCAGTGTGGTCTAAGAGGAAGCTGCAGATGTTACTGCCACGTAAATGAGTGGCTGATTGGAAGCTGAGTCTATAACAAATGCAGATGCTGTAAGAAACACCCACGAATATTCTATGTTCCCAAAGAATAAAGAAAAAAGAGGCGTGTTATTAGCTTCCGAAGGTATCTCTGCTATTTAGCTTAGGCTCATTCACGATTCTTCAATAAAAGGATTTTTCTTCTATTTTTGATATTGAGTACATGAGTTCCCTGTTTTCCTTCTGGAGTCTTTCCTGCTGCATCTTCTCACACTGCTAGATGCAATAACTTGGTTTAAGGGGGAAAATTCCAATTTTATCCCCTGCAGATATAGCAAATTAAGACATGTTGTTCTCACAATGTGCCAGATTTCTATATCTCGCACAAAGGAGGAGGATTCATATTTTATTAAGATTGTTTTTTATTTTGTTAACTTATTAAGCTTATGCTGTAATTCATATTTGTCATAACGACTGAGAAATAGACATATACATATCATTCATGAAATATTCCCAGCTTGTCTGAAGACAATTTTGATTAATATATAAGATTAAGAGTTTGGAAAAAAATATCTTCTACACATCACCTTACCAGAAGTTTCAATGTAGTTTCTCAGGTAAGTCTCTCAAAAGGGAAAAAACCTAAACCAGTTGGTTATCTAAATCCAGACGGATTCAGATACATGAAACTAGGTATCCAAGCATGAAAATTAGGGGCAGGTTTGCTCTTGAAAAATAAATTCGGATTTTGTTACACCAAGGCAAGTTGTAGATGCAACCTGCATTGGCCACAACGATTTATTTGGAAGAAAGGCTTTTCAGGGCTGTTTCATACAACACTTATGGATATGAGGATGTTATTACTTTTTTTTGTCTGACAGCCCTGTAGCTAGGATATGTGAGACCTACCTCCAGTTCTGGTTTACCCTGGGGCACTTAAATCCACTAGTGCTCCTTTTCAGACTATCAAGTACTAAAGAAAAGTGTTCATTTTACCTTCTTTACGCTGTTGTATGTGGTATAAAAAAAACAAAATCATACATCTGCTGGAGTAGGGACAGTACCCCAGGTCTCCTGGCTTGCACGGGGAGCGGTCTAGAGAGCAGAGTGATGTTTTGGGACAAGATTCCCTGCTTTATTTCGTATTAAACTTTTTGATCATTTTATCACAAAGCAGGACCTTACAAACATAACCTTCTCTTATTTTATTTTCTTTTTCCTACAAAATGTCCACAATCAGAAGATGACAATTAAGAAAAACTTTTAGGAATTGACCCAGTTGCCGACACATAGAGACTACAGCCATTTGAGAGGTCCTGTGACATTAGAAATGTCAATGTCTGCCTGGGGCTGGCAGATATCATGCAGGACCTATGGGGGATCTGCACCCGCATGGAGCAGCAGCTGGAGGCCAGATGGGATCCCTGAGGCATCTTTAATGACAATAGACGCCCTTAGCTCTGGACTTGGCCAGCTAAATGCGAGTATCTATGGTGCAAGTTTCTGCACGTATGTTGGCTCCTAAGGTGCCACTATAGCTAAAGAGGTGATTCGAGTCCTACAACCACTAATTAAACACCTCATTCCCATGCAGCCACATCCATTGTAGAGGCTTACATCTCAGTATCTGTCTAGTGCTGACCACCACTGTTGACCATATGTGAGTCTCCAATGCCATTTTAAATAAGTTAGGCCATACACATGGCCATCTGTTTGCCCCTCTAGTCATACGCAGGTTGTCCCAGAGGTCCTGTTTCTTACTGGGTAGTCCCATGAGATTCTTGGGATACCCTAGGGCAGCCCACAGGAATTAGACCTGTATATTTGGGCAACTAAATTGAGTCCATAATATCAACCAACTAATATTTCCAGAAAGAAAATTGGTTGTTTAGTTGGTTCAAATTTTATTTTTCAGTTAGGGAAATGATGCAAAAAATCATTTATTTGCATTGATGAATGGAGACTGCAAACACTGCAGCAGCACCTTGGACCTTCTTCTATACTCATCACCATCAACAGTCTTCTGGCATTCTCAGGCACTTTCTCTCTCACCAAAACAATGGCTAATTTTCTGTGGGTCATCCGTTACCAACCACCTTCGTCTTTGAATTTAACAAGTAATGAAGCTCTCTGGGTGGGTGGTATTTAGAAGGAGCCTTCCCAGTGGGCAGGTAGGGAGGTATAGTTACCTCTCCGCTTGCTTTTGTGACCCTCTGGCATTGTTCGGGTTTAGCCATGTGCAGCGGTCAAGCTGTACTCATTGCCTTCCACATTCACCACTGCCAAGGTCCCCCAGACAGGCAGCTCTGTTCCCACAGCCCTATAAATGCCAGGGTGCTCCCTCCTTCCCTGCTCAAAGGTTCTGGCGTTGTGGCCCTGTCTCCACGCTGCAGCTGAGACCTTCCACCATGAAGCTCTTCTCCTGCCTCATGGCTCTTCTCCTCTTCCTCCTAGAGGCTGTTCCAGGTAAGGGGCAAGACCCATGCTGGGGTCTGCCTGTGTAGGAGGTACAATTAGCTTGTGCAGTGGTGCAGACTGTACTCCTCCATGCTCTTCAGCTCCTTTTATTAGAGCTGTTCCCTATTTCTCAGTTTAGAAGCAGAAGTGAAAAATGAACCTATGGCGACCAGATGCCAAACCAGAACCTCCCCACAGAAGCCACTGCTAGGTGTTGGCTCCATATGACTCTTTGAAGTCTCTTTCTGCCACTTTGTGGGACTACTGGAACATGGTACCATGGAAATCATCTGCCTCTTCCTACCCTAGGATCATAAATTGTCTCCTTTGCGTACAGCAGAAGAGTTGCAGAAGTGTTCCTTTGTATTATTCAAATTGAACTACATCAGAGAAGTTTACTTAAGCTCTCAGAAGATGCTGGTTCCTTTTCCTGACCCCTATCTGCTGCACTGACTCATTTACTCATTGTGCTTTTAGCCTTGCTTTTCTCCACGCTTAATGAAACTCCCCACCCTGGAGTAAGTCTTTCAGAGAAAGAAGGAACCAGGCAAAACTCTTGTCCTTGTTAAGTGGGGCAGATCCCAGCTTTTGATTTTCTTCTTAAGTCATTGGTACCTCTCAGGGTCTGCGAGCACCATGTTGTCTCCTGCCTGACCAGACTGCAGCATTGCAGTCCCAGAACTTAGAAGCATCCAAAGGCTGGCCCAGCCCTAATGACTTCAACTTACATGCCCAGGATATGTTCAGAAATTTGCCATCAACAATCACATTTTTTCTCTAGTTGTACAAAAACCTTCCTAGGAGTCCTGTGAGGTTTCATGAGGTTTCTCAAAACTTTTGGAAATGCTTCCTTGGGCTTTGGGTGTATTTGTATCAGACCCCTAATTGGGATTCATGGGGTTTCAGCAGGAGGAAGACCACGAGAAACAGACTGATCCTGCAGCACAGCTGGGAATCCCATTCTTCCTTGTAGGTCTTGGCTTGCCCAAAGACACCTTACGTTGTGTTGGATACCATGGTTTCTGCTTCCATTCAAAATCCTGCCCAGAACCATTTGCTGCGTTTGGAACTTGCTCTCGGCGTCAGAAAACCTGCTGCATAGGTATGTGTGGAAACCCTGCCCAGGCAGGCAAGGTTTGGAGAGGAAGCAGAATACATTCTTATTCTCTTTGTCTCCAAATGGCCCAAACCATATCCTCCCACCTGCAAAGATGGACCTGTCTGTTCCTCCACTAATGCCAGCATGGAGCACAGGAACAGAATTGCCATTTTGGACTGGTCAAATATCATGTAGCCCAACGTCCTATCTCCAACAGAACAGATGCCCAGGGAAATAAAATAAAAATTGTGGCCCACATAGAGTCCTCCTTCCTTGATATATCTGTTGGTGGACTGCTGACTGCATCCACACTGCTACGTTTAATAGGTGCCAGATGACCTCTTCCCTGTAAATTGATCTAATCCTTTCTGAACTTGCATATTTTTGGAGTTCCTCAATAGTCAACATGTAAAATTAAGTCAATATATGCTTTATAGCCAACTGTGTTAATCAGACCTAAGGTTCATCTGATCTGCATCCTAATTCCGCTCATGGACAGAAGTGAATGTTTCTATACAGTTACTCTCTATGTGTAAAATTACTATTAATGAACACCACAAGCATATAATTACACTTCCTTATATATTCTCCTGGCTTTCATAAATTTGCAGCTCAGGACTTTTAGATTTAGGCATCTTTGTGTTTAAAAGTCCTTACTGGATTTTTCCACCTTACATTTGGAGTTCCTTCTGGTTTTTTTTTTAAACCTTTTCCCTCATAATTTTATTCAGTACTTCTGTACTGCCAATGAAATGTAGTAATTCTGCATCCACTTTCTTCATATCTTTACAATATCCATCCTTCAGTTGTTTCTTTTCCAAGTTGGTGGGTCACAAATTCCTCTTTTTACAGAAGTCCTCTGATGACCCCCATAGTCCTTTTTGTGTCTTTGCTTTTGGAGAGAAAGTAACCAGAACTTCATGACCCTTTCCATGTATGAGTTGGTTCAGATGGTGGTATAATGTTTTCTGTTTTGACTTAAAATCCTTTTCATTGCAGACACGACATCAAACTTCCATACTTGTCAAGATGAGGGGGGTCATTGTGTACCTCCAGAAATCAAATGTCTGCAAGAACAAGTGGGACTTTGCCCTCACAGAGAATGGAAGTGCTGCACAGAACTGTAATTGCAGAAAAACACAGAAATGCATGGACAAGAAAATAATTTTTCTTCCTAGTGTTGTATAGAAGATATCTGGTTTCATCAACATGTGAAGTGTATAATTAACTAGAGGTGAAATGTTTCTTTATATAACAAGGGCAATAAATACTAAATAAACAGGTCTAACAGTCGTATATGTATGGAGAGAGGCAGAATGTCTCTCCATTACACACACAGAGATCCACAGAAACTTTCCCGTAACAACCTTGGAATCCACATTCCCTCGCAATCCAAACGACAGCTCCCTCCCTTTTCTGTCTTCCTTTCTTCCTTCATTCTTTCCTTTCCTTCCTAATAGAAGGAAAGACAATGTGATGGAAACAAGGGCTGTCCAACTAGCATGATCAGGGCATGCCTACACTATTCAACTCCCATTCTCCAAAGCAGGATTCCAGTCAACTGCTCTTCTCTGCTTCCCTATTTCTACCAATAAACTGCACCCACTTGAGCACAGGTGCCACCTATGGGAAGCCTTCATGCAAAGTCTTCTAGGCAAATCTATCTAAAACAGTCTATTTAAAACTATTTTATGCAGTTTGGGCTTCCCTTTGTGGTAAGTTTGAATTTATTAACTGCAGAAGTTTCATTGAAAATGTAGACAAAAGAAGTGTTTGCTTCTGAGCATCATCTCCATGCGCACAGCAGCTCCCAGTCACGGCTGCTGGCTTTCTAATTTCTCCCGTTGAAGGCTGAGTAGCTGGACATCTTGCAGAGGAACATGAGGAGGGGTGGCATTTATCTCCTAGCATCTAAAAATGACCCTTGGAGCACAAGCCTTGGCACCTTCCTTGGATGGGAGGATTTCAAACCTTCCCCATACGGGACAGAAAGCCCCTTGAGGCAGCAAGCTTCCTGTTTGTCAACACCTGAGGTATCCTTTACTCTGATCTGAACTAATGAAAATGGCTTGTTCATGTCTCCACCACACACTTCAGAAAGGTCATTCTCTAAATCAGTGTGTTAACCATCATCCTAGTCATCCTAAGCTGCTCTTCTGGTCTACAGAGAGGAACAGATCCACTGGCAATGTCATTACAGGCACCCCTCACTGACCACAGAGCGTATCCATTCTTAGTCAGCCAGCATTTGGACAGGTGAGATGACCTTGGTCTAACACTTTTTTCCTTCATTCTAAAGATGTGTAAAATTATATTGACCTCTGCCAATGGGAAAACTTTATTTCCATTGCAGCATCACCTCTCCATGTGACAGTCTAGGTAACCAACCAAGAGCTTAACAGGATTGGAACAAGATGATCTTTAAGGTCCCTTCCAACCCAAACCATTCTGTGTTTCTATGTCCTGCCCCTTCCATGCAAGCTCTTGTCCTATCATTCAGCCACAAAAGATGTCCGGATGTGCACCGTCTTTAGATCACAAAAGACCTTCCAAACTCTCTTTGCAAGGTTGACCTGATCCACACTGTCATGGGCCACAGGCCTCTTTCAGCTTCAGGGTTGTTTCACTTCCCTACATCCTTAATGAATGGGCCAAGATGTGGGGCAGCATGCGAAGGGTCCTGACCTACCACACACCTTCCAGTCTCAGAGACAGCAAGGAACAGCAAGCAGTCCTAACACATGCGTACAGCTCTGGAACCCTCAGCACAAGAAGGACATGGAGCTGTTGGAGCGGGGCCAGAGGAGGGCCACGAGGATGATCAGAAGGCTGGAGCACCTCTGCTGTGAGGACAGGCTGAGAGAGTTGGGGTTGTTCAACCTGGAGAAGAGAAGGCTCCGGGGAGACCTGAGAGCCCCTTCCAGTACCCAAAGAGGTCCTACAGGAAAGCTGGGGAGGGGCTGTTTGCAAGAGCATGTAGTGATAGGATGGGGGCAATGGTTTTAAACTAGACCAGGGTAGGTTTAGATTGGACATTAGGAAGAAGTTCTTTACAATGAGGGTGGTGAGACACTGGAACTGGTTGCCCAGAGAGGCGGTGGAGGCCCCATCCCTGGAGACATTCAAGGCCAGGCTGGATGAGGCTCTGAGCAACCTGATCTAGTTAAGATGTCCCTGCTTACTGCAGGGGGTCTGGACTAGATGGTCCCTTCCAACCCAACACATTCTATGATTCTATGTTCAAGAGAAGGTACATCTCACCCTCACAACAGGGAGATGAGGATACAGCACACAGCAACATGTGGGACAAGCCAAGCTTTGTCATCAGTTATAAGGCATGAAGAGGATAAGGAGAGGGGAACAATGGTGCTTGGGAGGGGGCTACAGGGAAAAATCAAAGCCGCACCCCTCTGTTACAGTGGAAATGCACTGAGAAAGCAACACATCTAGAAAAAAAAATAGCCTGGGCAGAGGAGGTGGAAAAATTCAGTCCGTTGCAAAACCTGAGTGGGCCTGTCTAGAAATTATTATCAGAGTGCAGCAGGCTGCTGACTCTGTTGTTCCTCCAAGATCAGTATCTCTCTAGCACAAAATGGTCCACAGATTCAAACACTTTTGCCACACCTGCTTTGCAGGTTTGCCCACCACATAGCCCAGAAGGGCAAGTCCAAACACTACAATGTGCAAACAGTTGTGTAAAGGTCCCAGACAGGCTCCTTGCTGTAGACCCAAGGGAACAATCCCACTCCTAAGGGACTAGCTCTCACTCCAAGTGGGTGGTTGGACCTATTTCTGGTCCAGCAGGTGACCATGGAGTAATGGAGTAATGAGAATAAGTGGATGAGGAAAATGAGGTGTTGGCCAGCACTTGACTGCCCTAGAACAGGACTGGTCGGTCTTTGAACATGATATTTTAATCCACCTGAGCCTAGAGAAAGAAAAAGAATTCTCTTTTGCCCCTCTTGGGTTTAGGGCCAGACTCAGTTGCCCACAGCTGGACATTGATGTCACTTGAGATGACCCAGGGTATCATGCCAGGTTTCCAGAGTGTCTTGTCTGCCACTGTCACTCATGCAAAAATCCCCAATACCTAAGGGTACATAAATCAAGCTTTTCATGCCTTCTGATCCAGGACAGCAAACTTTGACTCTATCAAGTGCCTCTGATCTACATTTTTTTTGGGAGAAGGGAATTTTTAACCTCGATCTTTCAGCTATTCAGTTTAGGATGTATTCACAGAAGCAGCTATATTAACACAGCTGAAGGGACAGCAAACAGCAGGACCAGGCAGGGGCAGCAGCCAGGCGAGGGTAGCTGGAATATCATAAACTGATTTTACATCAAGAGCTGCGTATCTATCACATAATTCCCACCAACTGGTGCATTGCTGAGCTTAACCGGCTACCTCCTCCACCAGTGCTGTGTGCTCATCATGCTCAGGAATGAAGCCTCCCAAATTCCTCACAAGCCAAAGCTGCAATAGCCTCTTTGGCAGGAAAAAAAAAATCATGCCCAGGTTTCAGCTGGAGAAAATATTCACACAAGCTCAGACAGAAAATGAATCACTCCTAGACTGCACCGTTCTCCTCCTTGCAGCTCCTTGGGAGTCTTTCCTTGCAGGTTGCCACCTTCCCACCCATCAGCTCCCTGGGGACTTTGATGGCTGCAGGTGGATCCCCCCTAGGCTCTTTTTCCACCGGCCTGCCTGCAACTGGCAATTTACCAGTCCAAAATGCCAACTGCTGGGGAGAGGCATCAGGGAAGCCGATAACCAGCGAATGTGAAGCCAGTCAACATTGCTTGGAGACGCAGCGCTGGGTCAGAACGACACGGAGGGTTTCTCAGCAGCAAATTTTACTCCCAAGACTGGAATATAATTAACTCCTGCCTATTCCCTCCCTCTTCCCGGATGCTTTCCAGCATGCCAGCAGCACGCAGAGGCTTCTGCAAATTCTCACGTTGAGCCCTGTGACTTTCCAGCAGGACTAAAGAAATGGGGATCCTTTGGTTCATTTTAATCTTCATCTCCCTCACCGGTCACGGTAAGACCAGGAAGGCTGAGGGCGGTAAACACAGGTGTCTGGGAACAGGAATAATCTTTCCTTACTGTATAATCAAATCAAAATGTAACAGGTACTGAGGGGGAAAAGCGCCTTCAGGTTTCTGGATGAGATAGTGAGTGAGGTACTTTGGCAAAATGCATGATTTAATCCCTTGGGGTAAGGCAAAAATGAGCTGAGAAGAAGCTGTGAAAACAGGGCACCTCCCTGGCTTTCTAGGAGCAGACAGGTTGGAGAAGCCCTAGAGGAGATGTCCTGTGCTCTGGGAAAATATTTCTGCCTTTTCTCAGGCTGCGGCTGCCTCCTTGGTAGGGTGAGAACAACCGCTCTGACCTCCCGTGCACGCTTGTTGCCAACGTCCTGAACAAACAAACCCATGATAAAATGCTCCTTGAGTGAGGTTGGCTCTGCAACTTGGTTTTTTTAACAGATGTCTGAAGCTGTCCTTTGGGGCAGGGATCCTGGGTGTGCTCTTTGCAGCTGTGCATGCCCAGGCCCTGTGCATGCTCATGGTGCTGGCTTGGCTGGCTGGGCACACAGTGACAGAGGGGATTTTGGGCTGCATCCCCAGCAGCGTGGGCAGCAGGGCCAGGGGGGGATTCTGCCCCTCTGCTCCGCTCGGGGGAGACCCCCCTGCAGTGCTGCCTCCAGCTCTGGGGCCTCAGCACAGGAGAGACACGGAGCTGTTGGAGCGGGGCCAGAGGAGGCCCCGGAGCTGCTGGGAGGGCTGGAGCCCCTCTGCTGGGAGGACAGGCTGAGAGAGCTGGGGGGGTTCAGCCTGGAGAAGACAAGGCTTCGGGGAGACCTGAGAGCCCCTTTCAGTATCTGAAGAGGGCCTACAAGAAAGATGTAGAGGGACTTTTTACAAGGACATGTGGTGATAGAATGATGGGAATGGCTTCAAACTGGAAGAGGGGAGATTTAGATTGGATGACAGTAAGAAATTCTTGGCTGTGAGGGTGGTGAGCCCCTGGCCCAGGTTGCCCAGAGAAGCTGTGGCTGCCCCATCCCTGGAGGTGTTCAAGACCAGGTTGGACGGGACTTTGAGCAACCTGGTCTGGTGGGAGGTGTCCCTGCCCAGGGCAGGGAGGCTGGAACTAGGTGATCTTTAAAGGTCCCTTCCTACCCAAACCATTCTGTGATTCTATGATTTTACCCACCCCATGCATTTTACCCACCAACTTGTTGCTTCTTTGTACAGGAGACGCTCATGGACCAGATAGGTGTAACCATGAAGGGGGCTTGTGCCGAATTGGAAACTGTGTTTCTGGTGAATATCTGGCCAGCTACTGCTTTGAACCCATCATTCTCTGTTGCAAAAGTTTGTCACCCACCACCACAAAGAGCTGAAGATTTCCAAAGGAGGAACATGCAGCACGTGGAGAGCTGCAGGCTCCACTACGAAGGAATGATCTGCTGTTGGGAAGGAGGTGTTGTGCCTTTCTGTGACTGTTCCTCTCCTGGGAGAACATGGCTGTGGATTCACCTGTGGACTTCTCAACATGTTGCTTTTTGTTTTCACTGTGACTTTCTAGGAAACACTGTAAGAAGGAGAAACTGGGGCCACCCAGACTATGCATTGCCCCTTTTGGCATCTGGTTGTTACCTGTCACACACAGGTGAGAAATTGCCTTTCCCCTTACCTGAAAGCAATAAACCTGAAGTTTAACAGAACAGCAAGTGCCCGTCTGTGACTCCTGCTGATGCTCAGCAAAGCTGCTGGTGGTGGGATGCACTCTCTCCCACTGACCAGGAGTGAACAGAGCTGCCCACACCTTCCCAGCAGAGCAGGGTGGCTCCGTCTCTTTACTTCCCTCCCCAGAGAAAACAGTTGCAATGGGGGCAGCCTTTTCCCATCACTTTTGGTGCAAAAGCTACCTGGTTTGACATAAAGGCAAGCGTGGTCTGTGTTTCTCAGGCACCCCCCCATATCTACTCTTCCCTTCCAGGCTGTGCCAGGTTCTTACAGGCTCTGGGAAGGGCTGGTCGCAGAAATAAGGCACAGAAAAGGAGTAGGGATTCCCCACATGTATACAGACCCCTCTGCCCATGGGTTCACAGCAGGAATGTGTTGTCCATCAGCCACCGCCTAGACCAGAAAATGGAAAACTCAGCAAAGTTGTACCAGGTTCATCCCTCTTCCACAATGCAGCGAGAACAAGAAAGAGCCCAGTCTTATTATAGAATCATAGAATGGTTTGGCTTGGAAAGGATCATAAAGATCATCTCGTTCCACCCCCCTGCCATGGGCAGGGACACCTCCCACCAGACCAGGTTGCTCACAGCCCCGTCCAGACTGTTCTTGAACCCCTCCAGGGATGGGGCAGCCACAGCTTCTCTGGGCAACCTGGGCCAGGGGTTCACCACCCACACAGCAAAGAATTTCTTCCTCGTATCTCATCTAAATCCCCCCTCTTTCAGTTTGAGGAAGCTTGCTCGTTTTAAACATGGTGGGGAATGGATCTGAAAATTGTGTACCGTTGCCCTTGACAGGCTGCTCTCCTCACCACCTCACCACAGACCACATTTCTGGTGCTCCTCCTTTCCTCTGTAATCACACAGCAATAATCCCAAAGCAATTAGCCTGTTTGCACCTAACAGCTTTCTACCTATGAGCTGCGTCAGTCTAAATCCACTAGCTGTCCAGATCCGTTCTCAGGCCTTCTGTGTTTTTTCAGCATGAAATTTTGACACTCCCCTGCCTCTGTCAGTTAGCTCTCGGTCTCCCTTTCCAGGTAAAATATTTCTCTCTGGGTCAATCATTTCTGTGAAAGCAAGAAAACAATGATGTAATGAGAGAGCTATGCCAATTAGCTGAGGCAGGGTGGTCAGAGCCAGGGAAAAGTCCCCCCTGGGAGATGAAATTCTTGTTGTGATGAATCAAACAGGAAAATTCCCATTGACCTCACCAGGGTCAGGACCCATCGCCAGAGGTCCAGCAATTAATTCATCCATTCTCCATTCTCCCCTTAGCAGCCCAGCTATTCTCCTTGGTCATCATAACACAGTCCAGGACACCAACACACGCAGGGAGACACCAGTGCTCCCCTGGAGATCCCCTGCACTTGGATGAGCCATCAGGAGAGACGGATTACCCAGAGACAGCTGTCAGCTTGGGAACCGCTGCTGGAAACAGAGATGGGGCTGAATCCGGAGCCAAATTCCTTCCCAGATCCAGACCGGCTCTCCGACGCATGCTGATGTCTGAGTACAACACAGGCAGGCTTTTTTCCAAATCAAACAGTTTATTTCTCACGTTTGTCCACAAAATTCATGATTTGTGCCTCTTATCTGGGGGATGCTCGGCCACCATGTTTATAGCCTGGTTTCCTAAGAAAGTGGAACATAAGGGCTTATGCAGCTCACCCTGTACCTCTCCCTGCCAAATGCTGGGCCTTCTGCCCCCTATATATTTTGAACCTGTTGGCCAGCCAAATTTCAACCTGGGAAGGTGGAAAAGCTCAGACAGTTTATAGGCAACTTTGTCGCTCTGGCAGTAATATAATACATGATGCTGCTGAAAGGCAAGGTCCCACTCTCCCTTGCTTGCTAATCTGGCTGGGAATAAGCCTAAAAGAACCCCAAAACACAACCCAACAAAAAAGAAAAGCACAAAATTCCATCATGATTTCTGCCTGATGAATAAGATGAACTGACTTCCCTTCCAGCTGCCTGGTCTGACACAGAGGGAGGAGAGAAAAAGCACCGAGGACATGGTGGAGGGTGGAGAACACCACCCTCCAGTCCATGAACCCCTCACAACTTTTTTCTTGATGTATTTTTTTGACCCATTAACTCGCCTGGAGCAGAGCACCCAGCCACCAGCACAGCTCATGTGGAGCTGCTTAAACAGCAGTATGAGATGCTTTGGTGTAAGGGCGTGATGGGGAATGATGCTCAAATTGATCACCCCCAGGCTGGTGTACCCCATAACCCTCTGAAGGAGGTAGCACTAAACTCCTCTGGCTGAGTGACCATGTCCATCCCCTTGGCACCGAGATGTTCACCTGCGTGTTTTCATTCACCATGAGACCACACTCCTACAGGACTCAAACACCATTTTCCATCCCTTTATATCCAAAAGACAAAAAATATTCATTGTTTGAGGCCCTCAGTAAAAGTCGTCCCCAGTGTGACCCTTTGCCAGAGGACTTCCACCCATGACCAGCTGTTCTGCCCAACTGGGACCATTTCCCAGAGTGTAGACCCACATGTAGTAAGTGGAGTTCATCTGAATCCAACCTTTTGCCTGCAGGATTCCTTGTAGGAGAAGGGACACTCAGGCAAGCCAAGGGGGAAACCAGAACAGCAGAAGAAATGAGAAGGTGAAGTCTACCATCCCTTAAGAGATGCAGGCTGGTGAGGATTTAAATCAGGCTAGTGGTCCACTCTAAAAAGACAGTAAGCTTTTGACCCCATGGGAGAAAGCCATATGAGGAAAAGGATTTTTGTGAGAAAGGCTTAGTTGAGCCTTTAGCTCCAGCTAGCCGTACCTGACAGAGCTCAGAAGGCTACAAAATAGGGGTTCTTCAGTATTACCCTAGCAGACCTATACCAGCTCCTAAGGGAGACCCAGAAACCATCCAGACACCTTGGGAGGTATATATGGGGTCTTTGCAGCCATACGGACAGGGAGGGTAGAGCTCTACCTTCATGCCCAGTCTGTCATCCAGCACAAGCCTCATGAATAACTGGAGATATTAGTTCATCAAAGCATGGCATGAACATCCTCCTCGCTGGAATTTGTTTGCTGCTCCCAGGCAACAGGCCAGTGTTTGTTTGGTAGAGAGAGACAGACGGAGATGAAATCCTCTGCTTCCGCCCTAAAAAAGTAGTTGTTAACAGAGCTGCGTAACCAGGAGCACAAAGGTGGGCAGATAGGCTCCTGCTTGGGGAAGATGAGATCTCATAGCCTTGGGCAAGCTCCCTAGATCCAGCTTGTTCCTTACAGCCCCAGCCATCCCATGGAAACCAGTGCAACCACCTGCATGCCAGGGTCTCCCTTCACCCCCGTGCAGGAGAAAGAGGGTCGTATTCAACCCACTGACATTGCTGCTCCTCCACCTCCTGTGGAGTGAAAGACATCACCACCCTACCACAGCCCAGCTGCAGGGGCATGCTAGGAAGATAAAATGGGTCTGGACTTAGAGGCTGTATCTACACGAGTAAATCAAGTCACATGAGACTCAGGCTCAGACACTAGCAGATACCCAGATACCAGCAAATTAGCACTTTGCCAAACTGTTCCTTGGCACAGTTTGGAGGTGGGCACATGCCAGGGACAATCTGTAATAGATGTCTGGATGTGGCCATGTAGCTGGCAGGGAGAGCTCAGCTGTGCAGACACAAGGTGTGCTGTGTCCATTTGATGTGGGACAAAACCCAGCATTTTGCAAAAAAAAAAGAGGGAGAAAGAAGGAATTTGCAGATTCAGACTACATAAAAAGAAATCTTTTTCCACTCGGACAGCAAGTAACCTACAGCAGGCTTTGAGACCAGGAGCATAGTGAGTTTCACAGGTGGAGTCTCCATCTCTGGGGACATTCAAAACCCACCCGCTCTGGGTGAACCTGCTTTGGCAGGGGGTTGGACTCAGTGATCTCCAGAGATCCCTTCCAACCCCTACCATTCTGTGATTCTGTGAGTGGAGTATGGTGCAGGAGAAGGCTGGCATGAAGTCTAGCTGCCAATGTAACCAGCATGGTGTGCTTCACACACCAGGTACTAGATGCCTTTTAGATGTCCAGCATATTTGCCCTGACCTCCAGCTGCCACAGCAGAAGGGCACATAGATCTGGCATCACACCTACCAGTCCAGTGTCTCGGGTACCCCAGAACATCCCAAATGCTAACAGATGCCTGTTTAGGTGACTGACATGAGTACTAGATCTCCATGAATTTCAGTGAGCACTTTGACATCTCATGAGCCTGAAGATCTCCATGTTTTAAAGGATATGCATGACCCACCAGGCGCCTGTGGACCTGAAGACACATAGGGTTTTGGGATTATCCACCAACATCTTTCCTGGGCTTGTGGGGGACCTGGAGAGCGGGCACGAGGCACGGCAGAGCTTTCTGGACAGAGGTTGAGTCCAGAAGCATCTCTAGCAAAGCACAACTGGCAATGGGTGGTTTAGGGGGGATATGGCAGAAGTCTGAAGGATCAGGAAAGTCTGCTGAAATGTGCTGAGGGTGAATGGGGTCTGACTGTTCACGGTCTCATCATGCACAAGAACTATTGGGAAACTGGTGGGAGACACATTCAAAACAAACCAACCAAAAAAATTTTCCTTTGTATAACCAGTTGCAGACCTATGAAACTCCCTGTTGAAGGATATTGCCATGCCAGACTTCTCTCCCCAGCCCAGAAAATAGCCTGAGAGCAGGAGAAAAGTTGAGATAAATACCACAAATGGGCTTATTCTAATTTAGGCCTCCCCATATGGCTGCTGTTATAGGCAGGAGGTGTATGGTCCCATGAGCTGGTCCATAACTAAAACCTGCCCACGGCCATGGAGGGTTTCTGGGCCAGAGCTGAGCCAGAACTGGCAATTTCTTCCGAGGCTGAACTGCAAGGCAGTATCAGCACTTGCTTGGCTTGGGTTTGGTAAAAAGCCACTGGTGGGATGGGGAGGTGGAGGCAACATGGCAAACTGGTAAGGGGCACCAGGAGGCTTTCACGTCACCGAAAGATTTGCCCCTATCATCACCTGCAGTGATGCAGGTGTAAATTTATCCCAGGCTGCATTTTAAAAATCAGGCTGCTTAGGTTCTGGATCAAAAGCAGATGAAGTCAGTGGAGACAGCCCTCCCATTTGGGGCCATGGAGTGCATGCGGATTGACTTGACCCCTCCCCAGCCTCAAAACCTCCGAGATGGCCAAAAGCTAATTTCTGTGTCACGTGTTGCTGAGCACAGATCAGCCTTTGTGCACGGTGGGATCTGAGAAAAAAACATCTGGCGGCAGGTTGGGGAGCAGGGAAGGGCGGGAGGCTGATGGACCAGACCCAGTAGGCTCACCAGAGGCTGAGGCCAACAAGGCGTAGGGACCACACTGGAAGGACCAAGCCCATCTGCTGTCAGAGCTATCGCCCAGGGGACAGAGACTTCCTGCCCCTGATTTCTGGGGGAAATCTGGTTTATGTTGATATTGTCTGTTTTTGTCTCTCTTTCCCAAGGCACTTTCTGCAACTCAACCCATGCACCGCAGCTGCAGAGCAGGGGCTGGTGGTGGTGTGGGGGACTCATCCTGACCACCTTTGTGCCTGCCCCTGTGGAGCCTGCAGCATTCAAGCAGCTCCAGACACGGCCCATCCGCTGAGATGGTGCTGCTCCCACTGAGGGAGAGCAGCTGAGCTAGAGATAAAAGATGGCCTTCTGCCATCCATCATTGGGAACACCATGGCCATGTGGTGCTCTGGCTCCATGCTAAACCTCCTCTCTAGAGTGCATCAAGCCTCCTGTACACACATGTTCAGGCACATCAGGTCACATACTGAGAGCAGGACACTTGCATGAGCATCCACACGCTCCTCCCTGCTCAGGTTGTAGCTCAAGAGCTGCAGCCTCTTTTCGGCTCGATAAACCCTGCCCCAGCCCCATTGCACCATCTCTCACACTGGAGATGTCCATCCTCAGAAGCACATGGCGTGGGTTATGGTGTCCCACCAACTGCACCAAGCAGTACCACCAGATATCTAAACTAGAGCAGGGCAGGTTTAGATTGGACATTAGGAAGAAGTTCTTTACAGTGAGGGTGGTGAGACACTGGAACAGGTTGCCCAGAGAGGGGGTGGAGGCCCCATCCCTGGAGACATTCAAGGCCAGGCTTGATGAGGCTCTGAGCAACCTGATCTAGTTGAAGATGTCCCTGCTTACTGCAGGGGGGTTGGACTAGATGACCTTTAAAGGGCCTTCCAACCCAACACATTCTATGATTCTATGATATGCAAAGCACCAACGCTTCCAGAGAGCCTCTACACACATTCTTGCAACCATTCCTTCCGCAGATGGGGTCACAAACCCATTTTCTTTACCTAGGTTACGTGTGGCCAGTTTGCACGACACCCTGTTTGAATGCTCGGTGTCCTGTAATCCAAAGTCCAGCTGGTGAAGGACCCCACTTATCTGCACTGTTTGATGAAGGTGATCCTCGTTCTTCAGTGTAAAAGCAAAGGCCGTCGGTTTTACATTTTCCAGCACTACTTGGCACTCAGCCTGCAAACAAAAAGCCATCAAGGTGACTTATAAAGGGAAAAGGGAAGACTTGGTGATGCCCCCTGCTGCGTCGTTGCTGTAAAAAGAAACCTTTATAAAGTTTCTGTTTCCTCTTCCTTTGTTTGTTGTTGGTTAGAGGCGATTTCTGCTCGTTATTTGCTTTGTGTTGTTTTCCCAAGTTGAAACTCAGGTCCCACCTCTACTGATTTCCTGGAATGGACCTGGAGAACTAGTACAAACCGGAGATCCTGACAGCATTCCTGGGAGAGTTGTAACACACAAGCTTTCCTAATGCTCCTGCTCCTGATAATCACAGGGAGGTATCCCAGCTTTCCCATTTAATAAGTACATAAATGAATAAGATGCTAAATTGCCATTTTTCTTGGCAGTTGTAAACAAAACCTTGGCAAACAGTCTCTTTGCAGCCTAGAAGTTGGGAAATACAAACAGACCTTTGATTTTTAAGGATCCCATGATTTTCAAGCCAATTTTGTGTGTCGGGGACTGCTGAGGAGGAGGATACTCTGGATTTTTTCACGCTTGACTGTGTCCATGCTAAACACAGAGACAGGGAGCTGGAAATAAATTAAAAAAAAAAAATAATCTTTGATACTGCAAACACTTGGATGGGATTTTAACATAACATGCTCGAGCCTACAAACACAAGAAGAGCCAGTTTGGGTCAGCCCCAACGTCCTGTCTCCAGCAGCAAGCAGTAGCAGACTCCCCAGTGCTCAGAGCAATTTGTTGACAAAATCCTGCCTTTCTTTTTTCTTTTTTTCTTTTTTTTTTTCCTGCTAACGTGGTGTGTTCAAGAGCAGGAACATCCCGGTGCAACTATTTGCTGTCATGTTGAAATGCATCTGAGATTGACAAAGTTCCCCCCACTCCAGGAGCGTTACATAATCCCCGGGCACTATAAATCCAGGATTTCCCACTTCTCCACCTCTTCACGGCCCTACACTCCTCCTCGTGGTGGAACCCCCACTCACATTCAGCTATGCGGATCCTCCAGCTGCTCTTTGCAGTCATTGTCATCCTCCTCCTCCAGGATGTTCCCGGTAAGGACAAAATACTCATGGGGGGTTCTGCAGGACTGTGGAGAGAGAAAAGTCAGGTTCCTACCTCGAGGTAGGGAAGAACAAGACAGGGCCCTCAAGTCAAACCAAGTCAAGTGGAGACTGACCTGACTCTTGCCTCCAAAGAACAAATTTCTTCTGCAATGGTCTCCATGAATCTCCTGAATGCAGGTGTGTCTGGTTCATAGACTGTACCGCCCCTCCTCTCCATCCCCTCAAAATCCACCCAGAAAAGCTGAGCCTGAGACAGGAGCCTGAGGTCTGCTCCTGACCAGCCTCATCCTCCACAAAACAAGGAGAACCCCATGAAATCAAAAAAAGCATCTTCCAGGGGAAAAAGTTGGTGGGGAAGACTGCTAGTTTGTTTTTTTTTTGTCTGTCTGTCTGTTTTCTTCTGGGATCCTGTTTAACATAAAAATCTTCCTTGGCTGGGCTTTTTCACTGGTTGCTTATATATATATATATTAGGAACAAGGTCACTATGGTGTTACTAGGGCTATAACTTTCACAGAAAACAAACCTGATAAGCAAGAAGAGATTTACTTGCTTAGCCTGTTTATGCTCTCTTTTATTTAACTGAAGTTGTAGGGATAAAGGGAGGGGAGAGAAGGGCTTGCCCACTCCACTGATGGTGGATACCCCTCAGTGTATCCCTCCAGAAATCCTGAACTTGGTGTTCCTGCTGTGTGTAAAGAGAAGCAGCACATACCTTTTCTATCAAAACAGGAAGATTTAAAACAAACCAACCAAAAACCCCAAAACATCAAGAAACTTATGAATCACAAAAACAAACAAAAAACTAACCAAACAAACAAACCAATAGATGAAACACCTGTTCCAAAAATACACTTCTCTAACTTTTGATGTTGCCCAAGGGATCCACCTCACCTAACTAACCACCACTAACCTAACTTGGCCAACCCAAAGCTGGCCATCTTATCTAGGCTGGTTGTTAAGAGACTCACAGTGCTTGCTGGAGGGAGATGCTCCTCCCAGGCACATCTGACCTTCACCACAAAGCCAACTGAATTTCCCCGTTGCCAAGTATGAGCATTTAATTGCTCAGCCAGTGGCACCAGCAGGGCTCCAGGTGGGTTTCCAAGCCCCTTAAGGTCTCCCATCCCCTTTTCCCCTGCAGCAAGAGGCCTTTCGGACAGCCAGCAGTGCAGAAGCAACCATGGCCACTGTCGGAGGCTTTGCTTCCACATGGAGCGCTGGGAAGGGACCTGCAGCAGCGGCCGCCTGCGCTGCTGCCGATGAGAGTGGCCACACTGGGACGGACCCCGGAATCCCAGGGAGACCAGCCCAGCTACCCTGCAACTACTAGTGTATGTAGGATCTGCTCTTGGACACCTCCACGCCCACACCCGCTACTTGGGTTGTCCATCACCAATAAACCTGTTGGTTTTATATATTCTTCTGGGTCCAGAATGCAGCTGTTTTTTCCTCTGAGATGGACCATCCTACCTAATGCTTAGGTTTTGATGCACTTGACCACATTCAGAGCCACTTGAGATGCACTGGGGTACCCAAAACCTCTGCACAAGGCTGTCAGATGTGGCACAAGACCAAGGGGACACCTGTGCCCTTCCAGGGTGGCAGCAAGAGAGGGATCTACTGGGCTTGTCCAAGTGGTTATGAAGCCTCTGTTATAACCCCTGCCTCTATCTCTGTCTCTGTCACAGCCTTTATCAATCTCTACCTCTTGCTCTATCCATCTACAGAAGAGACCATAGCACGATCCATCCTCTTCAAGAGGATGGATCCAAGACAGAGGTACGATTTTCCTTCTAGGAGGGTCTCTTCCTCCCCCTTAACAACAAGAAGCGGAACCTGGGTGGATGGCTCAGGTTATCCACCCCTGAGACAAGGTAAAGGTGGGTGGGATGGAGAAATCCCACTCCCATGGCAAGGGGAAGGGAAAGGGGAAAGAAAGGGAAGGGGAAGGCAAGGCAAGGCAAAGGAAAGTGTTTTGGGAGGTGAAAGAGAATAAACTCTTGTATTTCACACCATATCCCAACATCACATGAAGGGCATCACCTCCTCTTTTCCTACATCTGCTGATGGGGTGGAATCACAAGTGGTAATGGGCCAAGGCCATGTTCTTTTACAGCAACACCTCACCAGGGAGTAAATGTTGTTGACTGTGGTGCTAAGAAGGAAGGGGAATTGCCCACCATGCTGTGCTCTTTGGCAGGACCCCAGGAGCAGGTCCTCACCTAGGAAAGGAGTTGAGGTAGTGTAAGCAATAGGATGTCTTGGAGGTGTGAGGAGAGAGCAAGCATGACAGGGTATGAAAGTCTCCTCAAGAGAAAAGCTGGAAGGTTCACCTCTGAAAAACACTCAGCATGGTATCTGAGACATGTAAGCAAGCAGATGGCCAAACCTGCCACTCAAAAGCTTCCTTGGACAGCAAAACCTCCAGCTACACACCTGACTTTAACCTAAACCCACTCCACTATCTACACCAGAGGGACTAGTCTTGTCCTGGAGGAAACAGAAGGAAAACAGCAAAACTAGTGACTCAATTGTGTCAGCTGACACCCAGTGGAGATCTGTCCCATCTCTGTCTGGACTCTAAGCAGGGATTCCCCCACTCCTCCTACCACCATGAATTAAACCAGTGAGGGAATGGGTTTCTGCGCACTTCCAGGCTAGGGATACCCGTGCCCTTGGTCCTCTCTCTCTGCAGGCTGCAAACACGGAGGCAATGCCTTCCTCCAGTGCTATCTCCTGGATGGTTCTCCTCTCTGTTGAGTGACAGTCTGGCTCCTCAGGGGCCTCAGAAAGCTCAGCCAGAGGTTAGCAGCCACTCTGGCTCGCATGAGCCATCAGTCCCATTGAGCAGATAAGGCTCCCCTTGATAACAAAACCTGCCAGAAACGAGCCTCCAGTTTTTCCACCTTTTTGAAGTCTGGCCGGTGAAGTTTTGCAGAACTTTGTCTTTTTGCCAAAATAACCAACTTCCAGTTCCAACCTTCATCTTCCCTCCTCTTCCCCCACCTCCTCCCCCTCCACCTTCCCTCTTCCTTCTCTCTCCTCCCTGCACACGCCTCTCGGTGGGGCTGATAGGGATGCTGGGGGGGACAGGGGACAAGGGAGTGATGTCATCTGTTTTTGGCCACTGCCGGAGGAGGCAAGGGTTAGACTTGTCTGCCTCTACCATGCCTGGCGCCGGGAGCAACTGGGAGCCTTCCTTTTGCGGCTGCCTCTGTGCCTTATCAGGGGCAGGATGACATCTCGGGGACGGGCTGCCGGGAGTTGGAAGGGAAAGGAGGTGGGGAGCCCCTGAATGTGAGCCTTGTGAGAAGCGTGCACGTCTGGGTGTGCACATGGATGTATGTGTGTGTGTGTGTGTGCTCGTTGGCAGGAGCTGCAGAGGGAAATTGCTCCCAGCAGGATGGAGCTGGCTATCAGCTGCCGCGGAGGAGAAGAAAGCGCCTCTGTGCCGCAGCTCAGCCAGAGTCAAGGGCGATGCTGTCACCCAGCTTTGCTCCTGCTAAGTCCTGAGAGAGTCTAACCTCTCACATCCCAGGCAGGCAACCTGGAAAATCCTGTGTGACCATCTGGAAAGGGTTAAAAGATCCCCCTTGCCATCAAAGGCAGAGGGAGGGAGGTGAATCCATCTGCCCCTTACCCAAAGCTTGGGGTTGGGAGTGATCTCTAGCAGGGCTGGCTACAAATTTGCCATGGAAATGGTATTGAGATGGAGCATTGATCCTCACCTAAATGTTTTTGGCATTTTTTCCCCAACTTGAAATGGGAAACCTTAATGCTCCATAAAACAGCAATAATCACTAATGCCACCCCCTATTTTCTTCTCTCCCTCCAGAAAAGTGGTTTCATCAGAAAAGAATGAAATATTTTTGGCTAAACATAGAAACAAACTGTGCTTCCAGTCTCCTACAGCACAGTCCTTGGGAGAGAAAAGCCTTGTGGGACATGGGAGCTGCAGTCCAAGGAGAGAAACACTTCCCTACAGCTGTGGTCTTTTAATATTTTTATTTTATTTTATATTATTTATTAACTGTACAAAGAATATTTTCTTCTACCACTCCTATGGATTGTCTTGCTTGCAGACAGGAATGATAGCCCCTGAGGCATAGAGCAGAAATATAAACACTGAGTGATTCTCTTTCTATGTGGAAAATTCATAAAATTGATATTTTTTTCTGCTTGGGAAAAATAAGATTTTCTGTAAAAATCATTCTCACTTGTAATTACAGTGAGAAAACAGACGCTGGAAAACTAGGAGTGCTATAAAATCAGGGTCACCTTCAGGAACTCTTTCACACCTAAACCCTGTTTCAGAAGAGCCCCTCTCATATCAGGCAGAGCCAAGCCTTTGCCTTGGATAAGTGATTTGAATATCTACAAAGCAAAGGTCTCCATCTCCTTGGCCTCCACAGCTGCCTTGAGAGCTGGTGAAACCAGCTCTGTGCAGCAAAGAAATTATGTCTTACAAGGATTTTCTTATCTCTGTGGATGGCAAAGGGAGCACAAGGTGACCCGCCACCATGGAGACACTTCTGTCGGTCAAATGAACCTCTGCCAGCACTTGGCACTTTTTTCACATGAACAAATTGATGTCCTGTTTGTACACCCCTACAAGGGGACTAAGAAAAGACACAACCACTGGGACTGCCCCGTGCTGACCTCGGCTGTCCACGTCAGAATGAAAGCCTGGCAGTTGCTCAGCCCTAGTGTCTCAGAGGCTGTGTAATAAAGTACATTTTTTTCTAGGCGTAAATAAATGACTTCACCCTCCTGGCAAGGTGCTCTGGGCTCTTTCGGCAGCCCCACGCGGAAGAACAGCAGTGCTGGAGCAACGCAGCCCCCCTCTCCCCAAGGAGGGAGTGCTGGTCGGTGGGGATGCTCCAAAACAAACACCGTGGTGAGCAGCTGCCGAGCTGCTCCCCATCACACCGGCAAAGCCACCTGCAGCCAAAAGTTTGTGGCTCTTGGTTTGAAGACACTCCGGGGATGAGACATGATGCTGAACTTGGGGAAAAGCTTTGCATTCCAGATAAAGAGGGATAAAGGATCCCTTTCCCCTCTCCATCCAGGGCCACCGCTTGCAGGACCCGACCCCAAGCCCTGCAAGCATTCAGCCCTTCCTCCAGGACCAGGTCCCCGCGCCTGGGACAGACACGAAAGCTGTCAGGAGGCTTTATTGTCCAGAACTTTGTGCCACTATCAGCAACTCCCACACACTGGAAATGAGATATGTGTGACAACATTTTTTCCATTGGCGAGCTTATCGTTGCTGAGAAGAGGGGAAGGGGCTGGGGAGGGTGATGGGGAGGATGGGGGAAGGAGGGAAGGTGTATGGGCATGAAAGCCCACCCACTCCATCCTTCACCCACCCCATGCTCCCCTACTCTATGAAAGAGAGAGATGAAAAATGGGGTTTTGGAAGAATGTGTTGGCAAAGCAGTTGTGTCAGACCTACAGGCTTCTGGACTAGTAGAGACAGTCCTAAATTCCTTGGGTAAGATCCGAACACGCTCTTCCTGAAAACACGTCTCTTAATTCATATGGGTGTACATACAAATGGAGAGACCTTCTGCAAGGATGTTGGCTGGGCTAGCAAGACCCCAAGGGGTATGACCCCTCCTTGGTGTCAGACTGATCCTTCCCAGGACTGGGGGAAGGATGCTCCAGCCAGCAGGAAAAATATTAATACAGTAAAAAATTCAGCTGTATCAGACATGGACAGAGCAACTGGGACCCCGTCACTGTGGCTGCAGTTGCCAACTGAGGGTTGCATCTTGCTGGGTTTTTGCAGTGGTCACTTTTATCAAGCCCTGGGAAGGCAAGGTCTTGGCCCACAACCCTATTTTGCAGAGCAGAACCTGAAACCTGGCTTTCTAGGTCTTCATCGGGAGAAGACAGGGGCAGCAGAAGTAAGGCATGGCTCTTCAAGCCTGGCAGTCCATCCCCAGCCTGAAGGACCTGATTCCATGGTCCTGGGGCAGCAGAAAACAGTGAAGCTGGTGCAGCTACAGGACCTATGGGCACTAAACCAAACCTGCAGCTGGACGATGGGAAGGCTTTAGGGAACTACAAGACTTGGTGAGTCTTCTAATAGAGGTCTGGAGTTGGCACTTGCAATGGCAACGCATCTCAGGTCTGCAGGACAAGGAGCTAAGGATACAGGTGAGACTTTAGGGGGTCTCTACGTTTGCTCTGGAAATCAACAGATTTATTCCAGGGTAGGCAAGTTCAAGCATACCACAAGTTTGCCATTAGCCCCTTTCCTCCCAAGCTTTGGATTTATGCAGCTCTTTGAAGGACCCGCCACAAATAAAACATGGTTCCTGGGATGAAAAAAAAAATAGATAAAATAATCTCTCATGACAAGCTGAGAGGTTATTTACAGTTTTTTACAAGGAAAGCCCAAGACAACACCACCCTGGTTTCGCTTCAAGGCAAGAAATTTGGCAATGTTATCTGGGGACCATGGGGAGGTAATTGCCTAAAGGAGCCATCTCTGAAGGCAGAGGTGAAGCTGAGCTGGCACGTGAGCAAGTTTATCTCCCCAAGGAGGAAAGTTATAGATTTGCCCATTAAGTGCATTACAGGCTCTCCAGGCTGGTGTTTCCAAGGATGGGGCTGGATGACAATACAATCTTTCAATGTATGGTCCACAGTCAAGGGGCAGCCCTATCTGAGCACCAGACATCTCCTGACGCCAAGCACATGGGAGAGAAAATGCACAGAATTTCATGGCAGGGGGAAAAATGCGCATGTTTTGTGTGATCAATGCTGCCATTACTTCTGGTAGCTGTTGTGGAGAGGTGGCGGCTGTGCTTCTGTGATCGATGGGAGGTTTCACCCTCAGCATCGTCACTGCCAGGCTGTCTGTTCCTTGGGGAACTGCTATCTGCTGGGAGATGATGGTCTTCAAGCACAGTTCGTTAGCAGAGTCCCCTGGGGCGTGACTGGTCGTGGTGGGTTAAGCACAGGCTGGAAAATGTTCTTTTGCATTTAGTGACACAGTGGGGGATGAGCCAAGGTCCTGCTGAGTGTAGGCAGAAGCAATTTTGGCTCAGGCTAATCCAGTTGTCAGCCCCCACAACAGCCCTGTCACTCACCAGAGTCAGCTGGTGAAAGCCTTCAAAATGCCTTCAGAGACAGGAAGAATCATCCCACCAGCCATTGCCAGTCCACAAGCCTCCAGCTGGACTATCCTGACACAAAACTGAATCCCAAAATATGTGTGGAGACCTTCTGTGACTTAAGCATGGGACAGAGACAAGTGGTTTTCTCATGAACAAGTCTGTCTGCAGCAGTAATGCTCTCATGAGGGCAGTGGTCATCCTTAGACCAATAAATGAGGTTTGTGAAGGAAGGTGGTGTTATAAGGCCAATAAATATCATCCTGTGGGGTAGGGAAGGAGAAAGTGCCTTGGTTTTTTGGACATTCTCTTATCTGTACCTAAGCACAATGCATCCATGCCCATGCTGTGAAGCTCTTGAGAACAGAAGACTTTTCCCAGATTGCCCTTTCACCATCCAGGCAACTGAAAGGCTGAAGAGTTTCCCCCAAGCACCCAAAAGGTCTTCCAAACCTGGCCATCCAGCAGATAAGCAGTCCAGCTGGACTGCAGGGGTGACAGCCTAGCAGAGGACAGAGACACCTCCAGTTCTTTTCTTGCCCAGGTGCTCCTTGCCCATCTCTTTGGTGTTCTCTGTCTTCTCAGCTTGTAGGTCACCCAAGTGGGAAGAACCTGCTCTGGAGGGGTGGTATCTACACCAGGGAAGGAAGGTGAGCTAATGGTACTGGAAGTAAGGGTCCCTCTGGGGACCCTCTGACTGCTGGGGTCATGGGCTTGATAGCATAGGTGAAGCACGGGCCAAGGCACAATGGCACAAGAAACTGGGAACCAGACAGAAATATATTGGTCAAGTATCAGAGGACAGACCGCCACATGCCATCAGGAACAGAAAGAAGCCAGTTCTTGTGTATAGAAAAAGAGCGATCCTGGTTTCCTTGAAAAGACTGTATTTTTCAACCTGCTGTGCTCATGTGTCTATGTGAGCTGTCCCCAGGGGTCACATCACCTGAGCTCTGCTCTCTGTGCCTGGACCACAAGGATGATCAGAGGGCTGGAGCACCTCTCCTATGAGGACAGACTGAGAGAGTTGGGGTTGTTCAGTCTGGAGAAAAGAAGGCTCCGAGGAGACCTTAGAGTGGCCTACCAGTATCTTAAGGGGGCCTACAAGAAAGCTGGTGAGGGACTTTTTAGGATGTTGGGTAATGGTAGGACTAGAGGGAATGGATTAAACCTAGAGATGGCACAATTCAGATTGGACATTAGGAAGCAGTTCTTCACCATGAGGGTGGTGAGACACTGGAACAGGTTACCCAGAGAGGTGGTGGAAGCCCCATCCCTGGAAGTTTTTAAGGCCAGGCTGGAGGGGGCTCTGAGCAACCTGGTCTAGTGGGAGGTGTCCCTGCCCATGGCAGTGGGGTTGGAACTAGGTGATCTTTAAGGTCCCTTCCAACCCTAACAATTCTATGATTCTGTGACTGTCCTTTGAGCTCAGGAGTATCAGTGGACAACTGGAGGGCACCAAAAGTGATGGAGGAGGGACTTAGAAGACCTTTACTTTCTCCTTTCCTTTTCCCCACAGGGTAGTGAGTACAGAGATATGCCTGTTTTGAAGGATGTGCTGAAGATCCTCCTTTAGCTGGGAAAACCTGATATAACAGATGGTAAAGCCGAGGCATCCATGCACCATAAAGGCTTTTGGGAACCCATCCTTGTGGGCCCATCCTGGGATGGATCAGGCAACCACCCAGCAAGAGGTTATGAGGCTGCAGACCCAATCCTGCACCATGCAAAACGACCATGAGCAAATCCAGGGTTCCCTCTTCCCTCCATAAGAAGGGGTGATGCAGAGATATGCATGCTTGTGTCATTGCTTTGCCAAAATCACACGGGGCAGTACTGGCTGACCCAAGTAATACATTTCTGGAAGGAGACATCTCCCAAATTAACATTCAACCATGCACTGATTGCCTAGTGAAATAATTTGCATGAGTCACAGAGGGGTACAGAGGGGAGGAACAGACAAACCCCAATGGTTTGTCCTCCTTGAGAAATCCCAGAACTAAATCAGATCTTCTTCTTTAGCCCCACCGTCGATACAGACACACAGCAAAAGAACTACCAACAATGTCTACTTTCAAGGAGGTCTGGATCAGTGCATGCACCAGTCCTGAAACGTCCCTGGTGCCAGATGCTCCTCCCAGACAATGACAAGAATGCTGAATCAAAAATCAGCATTTGTTTTTTTTTTTCTGGGCTGAGTCTGCTTGAGCCAGCATCCTGGCAAACAGGAGGTCAGTACAGGCTTACAGCGGGAAACAATCTTATTTAAGGTTTGGCATTTTTTCAGCTCCAGGATAGAGTTTTTCCTACAGCATGTGACCAGGCACGTGGAGAGCCAGTCTCCACTCCTGTCTCTGAGCATCTTTGTAAGCTTTCCTGCCTCAGTTCACCCATCTGTAAGATGGGAGCAAGGACAACTCTCTCTGCCAAAGGTGAATGATAGAGAACAGCTCATGAAAACACGGGGCAACTGAGGCTGGGTGGGACCTCAGGAGATCTCTGATCCACCCCCTCCTCCAGCTGGGGCAACCTAGATCAGCTGCTTTCAGGGAAAGCTGAAGGAGGTGTCCCAGAGTACCAAAAAACATTTATTAGATTTTTAAGAAGTATCTTAGAATATTATCTTTACAATATCTCACAGTAGTAAAGGCTAACTCGGGACATGGGCTGCTAGGGACATCCATACTGAAGAAAGTGATTTTTGACAGGATTAAACCTCCCACAGAAACATCCTGTGACTCTGTTTTGGTTTTTTTTCCCCTTGTGCAAACTGAAAAGCAAAAGCATTCAGCAGGAAAATTCCTTCATATGCTGTCCTAAAAAAAAATAAAAAAAAAAGAAGCTTGAAAAAAGTGATTTTCACTTCCTAGCCTAAAACTTTCCTTCTTGGGGGTGGTGGAAGGGGTGAACCTGTCTCTCTGCCCACCCGCCACCCCTGGAGAAGATGGATTGACTGGAGGTCACGCAGGCCCCACGAGCAGGGCAGCTCAAAGCCATCCATCAGGGTGTCCCCGCGACGAGCCCCCGGGGCTGCCTCCCCCTCAGCCGGTCCCCAGGGTGCCCAGCCGTGCCTGAAGAGACTGTGGGAGTTTGGCTACCGCTTCCCGGCTCTTATCAGCACTCATGTGCTGCCTGTCACCGATCCCACTTAGCTCAGCCACCACCAGCCCACCCCGGGGCCAGCCCCATCTCCAGGGGACCGCCGCTATCTCCGGCACCAGCTGAGACCTTGGCGGGGTCTCATGGTTTTCTCCTCCAGCAGAGGACCTGCCCCGGCTCCCCACACTCTCCCATCGCCCCGCTCCCCTCCGGCCCCTGCCACCGCCATGTCTGGCACGGGCTCAGCTGTTTCTTGCCGACCGAAATAGCAGCAGAGATAAGTGACCCAGGCAGGGACCCAGGCAGAGACAAATTTCCATTCAGAAAAGCATCTTCTCCACCCCTTCAGGGAGGACAGCCTGGCCACCGCCACCTGATGTAGACCTCTATTCATCTCCCTCTTTGTCTCCAGCACTGTAGGCAGAGCAGAAGGGATGCAGTGGTGTGACTGAGGTCTCACAGCATGCCCGCGCAAGATCTGGAGGATGATGGGTAACCAAGCACTCTCCCAAACCCAACACCGTTCATAACAGTGTTGTTGCTGGAGTTTGGCTGTTTTACATATGTATGGAGGAAACGAAGCTGCTGCAAGGAGCAGACCATGCCTCAAGGACTGGCTTCTGCTCTCACTTGTTTCCTTCTCTCTTCCAGTGAAGTTACCCTTTGGGTGGCTCAGCAAAGGAAACAAACCCAGTCCTGGGCCCAGAAATTCCTGGAGAACAGCTCTGGAGCTGACCCAGCTTTGGGCATTGCCACTTTCATGCATGGAGTTACCCGGGCTTTCTTATTGTTGTCATTTTAACACCTAACAAGCCATGAGGGAGCCTACCCTTCCCTCCAAAGGCTTTCTGATCAGGCCTGGAGAAGTTGGTCTGGCCTCCTTGGCCAAGAGACCACAATGCTAGCATGACAATGACTCACTGAACCCACCTTTCTTTCACTAAGTGCAATTAAGGATCATGGTTCTCCCTTGTCATGGTCCATCTCAGGTACTGCCTTCTCACAGATTACCCTCCATGTCATGCCCATGATGTGATCACATCTCCAACCTCCAGACCCATCTGGAGAGGTGTGTCCATTGCTAGAGCATGCTTGGAGACATCCAGATCAGCAGTAGGATGCTGAGGGACAGATAGCACAGCCCTCTGTGTGCCCTCATTGCTTTCTCCACATGACCTGGCTGGACATCACCACCAAGCGTTTGTGGCCCACGCGAGTCCTGCCTCGTTGATGCCAGCTGGAGACCTGCCAGTGGTACCACGAGCACAGGCTCAGCTCCAGCATATCACTGATGTTAGTGGTGGGATGAGATGGACTGTTTCTAGAGAAGGCTTGTGGCCAAGCTCTTCCTTCATCTTCTCTTCTCAAGGCTGCCCAAGCCATTCCTGGAAATTCCAGGGGAGTTTGGCTACCATTACCTAACTGTTATCACCACATGATATCCCACCCTGCACCAGAGAGATGGGGAGCGCAGGGAAAACACAAGGAGAGGAATAGAAGACAAACAATTTAGCCCACAGATACTTCACCTCCATTACTTTTGGCCCATGTCCCACCTCCTAGGTGTTAGAGGAACCGGTTCTGCCTTTGGTAGACACCAGCCATCTCCTGGCCAAGTCAGTCGGTTCCCTGTGTGCTCGTCGTTGTCACTCTTAGACTGGGATTTTGGTTTCCATGCCCAGCACCACCAGTGATGGCTTCTGGATCAGGTTACTGAGATGATTCTGCTTGGGCTCATCTGCCCCATCCCTTGCCTGGTAGCGCAGGCAGGTGTGCTGCATCCCATCTCATCACGGGGCACGCAGTCACCCTCTAGATCTTTTCAGCCTCTGGTGCATCTGAAGTATTGACCTCTTCCCTTCTGGGGCTGTCATCTACCAGACTCTCACTGTTGGCAGGGTACCTTGGCAGGACACGGATAATCCCTCCTATCAAGGAGGGAATTAAATAAGTACCTTTATCTACAATTTTAAATTACTAGGTCCTTGCTTTTAATGATGACCAGTAAGCAATGAGCTAAACAAGCCCTGGGCCATCACTACATTCCCAACAAGCTCTCCTGGCACAGTCCCAGGAGCCTGTGGGTAGAGAAATGATTCTGAAGGACCACCAGGTTAGGTGTCCCTCCATCACACCCACCTGTATTTTGGGGAGAGTTACACCAAAGGTTACAGCCATAATCAGGATGGAAGATAGTTAGCATCTGGACTGGAGTTTTATCCGTCTTCTACACCTGTAGAAGAAAGGCTGTGTCTTGGAGAAACTGTGCAAAAGGACAAGATTTGCAAGTGAGACCTACTCAAAGGTGATACCAAGAGCATATGCCTGAGTGATCAGCAGGGAAGTGGTGGTGTCTGCAGAAACCGGTCAGGAAACAGAGTTTTTATGCTCTACCACAGTAGGATTAAGCACCAGGACACCTGCAAAGGGAACCCTGAGTCAGGACAGACCTGGGACATGGACACAAGCCCTCATCTCTGTCCCAGCAGGATAGCAAGGTGTTGGGTTCACATCAAGTCCTGTCCCCAGGACACCCCCTCTCTAGGGCTGTCTATGCACAAGACAGTTACTTGGTCTCTCCACAATGGGAAGCATGCCACTAACACATTAATTAGCAGGGCTTCACAACAGGCTAGTTAACAGTTTCCCACAGGGTTGTGCTTGGAGTGTCCCAGCCAGGTATGACCCCGTGGGTGCGTGACAAACCCCTGCAGACAGATCTCCTGGACCATCCCCAGCTCCCACCTTGCCGTGAGGCTGAGATTTGTTTCCTAACGCTATGAGAAAGATTTTTCTGGGCTGCTTTTGTCTCGTCAGCTTCCTCTTGCGGCACAACGTCTGCAGTAGGAAAAGCCATGATCTTCATTTCCCTCCTACCCTCCATTATTCCTCTATATTCCCTTGCCAGGGTCTTTTCCTTATCTGCCACCACCTTCCTGTTTTTCTTCCTCACCCAGCACCCTCCAGCCTCCCTGGCTCCTGGACCATCGGCTCCTGTCGAAGTGCTTCCTCCTCCTCTGGCTGATGTCCTCCCAGTGATAGCCCCGAGCACCCCAGGGGATCGCAGGCATCCCACGGGGGCCCCACTGGGAGAAGGTGGTGGCGGTGACCCCATACTGAAGGAAACGGCTCTGGGAGGAAATGACAGCACTGGCCTACCAAAATATCTCCGAAAAGGGCTACCCTAGGGATGCAGAGATAAGCAGAAAAAGCCTCATTTGGGGGGGAAGGAGAATGAGGTCAGGGCTGTTCTTCTGAGATGTTTGCATGTGTTCTGGCATAAACACTGGTCTGGGCTTTCCCAGCAGGCGCCAGCATCCTTTTTGGAGTGGGGGAAATGGTTTATACAGCCTCTGATCACCTTGGGATGTGCAGCTCAGCACCGTGGCAGCAAGGAAGATGCTCAAGGCCAGGGAGAGGTAAAGTTAGGAGGGCCAAGCCCTGACACAGCACTTCCCAGGAAATGGTCCCCTCTTTTTTTGGTGTTTGTTGCCTTGGGTGGGTGCCAGTTCAGGGTCAGGACCTCACTGTACCTGATGCTGGTAAGACTCAGGGCTATCCCTTGCCCCTTTGGTGGGACGTACAGGTACTTGATGCACAGATGGCACTATGGTGACACAGCCCATCCCATGGGACAGTTGCCTGCCTTGTGAGGACTACCATAGATGATGTCCACCATACACCTTAGTGGGCCAGTCTCAGGAGCCCACGGCTCTTGCAAACACCAGCACATAGTATTTTTCAGCTACAAGTTCTTGGAGAGGCTGTGGATGCTCCCTGTACTTGGAGCATGCGGCAAGGTCCCTCTGGGAAGACCCCGTGGCGTTTTGTAAGCCCTCAAAGGTGGGCAGCTGGGTGCTGCCAGAAGCTACCACCACCTCTTTTCCCATCCCACAGGCTCTCCATCCCAGGAACCTCCTGCAGCCAAGTGATGCCTCAGGACAGGGAACAGGAACGAGGACCTAGGGGACAGGTTCTTGGCCCCCACTGCACAGGCATAGCTGGAGATACCAACAGTCTGTGCACAAGGGCTGTGTGTTGACGTATCTGCCTCCCTTTCCCCAGGTGAAGAAGGCCACCTCTTAACTAAAGAATCATAGGATTGTTCGGGTGGGAAGGGACCTTCAAGATCATCCAGTTCCAATCCCCTGCCATGGGCAGGGACACCTCCCAACAGACCACGTTGCTCCAAGCCCCGTCCAACCTGGCCTTGAACACCTCCAGGCATGGGGCAGCCACAGCTTCTCTGGGCAACCTGGGCCAGGGGCTCACCACCCTCACACCAAAGAAGTTCTTCCTGATATCTCATCTAAATCTCCCCTCTTTCAGTTTAAAACCATTACTCATCGTCCCATGGCTCCCCTCCCTGATCCAGAGTCCCTCCCCAGCTTTCCTGGAGCCCCTTTAGGGACTGGCAGGGGCTGGAAGGTCTCCCCGGAGCCTTCTTTTCTCCAGGCTGAACAACCCCAACTCTCTCAGCCTGTCCTCACAGCAGAGGTGCTCCAGCCCTCTGATCACCTTCATGGGCCTGAAGACATACTTCAATCTAGCTAGGAAAAAGCCCAGCTCCCAACTTCCTCTCCAAAACTCAAGACTTCTCCAAAGTCCCAGAACAGCATAATTTTATGCTTAGGTCTCAGTTTAAATACATGCACATGACTCCATTGCAATGAGTACGAAGCACGCTTACTGTCTCAGAGCCAGCTCCATCCACTCTTCCCAAGCTGAACCTGCTGCCTTCCTCCTGCTATATTTATCAGAATGATTTAGTTGGTTGGAAAGTGCCTGGGGAGGCAGCAGGGGTGGAGAGACCTTGGAAATCAGCCATGGGAGAAAACCTGCAGCCGCCTCCATCCTGATGTGGCTGTTGCGAGATGCTCTCACGTATCCCTTGGGGCCATTCCAGTGTAAAGCTGGGAGGTTGCTCATCATTTGTTGAATTGCTCATGCTCTACAGATAATTTTTAAGTCTTTATTAGCAGCTTTGTGCGTGGCCAGCTGTTTTCCTTGTGCTGAAGATCTTCTCGTCTCCTAAACCTCCATAATCCTAATCTCCAACTGGAGATTTCCAGGATGAGGTGCCACTCTTCTTCTGCCCAGGAGATGGTCCAAAGCAATTTGTCCTCCCCCTGTCCCTCAGAAACCACAGGGATAGTCAGCCTAAAATGTTTTTGTCAGAGTTAGGTTAATGGTTGGACTCAGTGATCTGAAAGGTCCCTTCCAACCTAGGTGATTCTATGGTTCTATGACAATGGGAAGCCTTGCTGATGAAAGCAAGATCAGTGCATTTAAGTACCTAAAAAAGTTTTGACACCTCCAAGCAATCCTGTGGCAGTGAGACCAGAGGAAAATAACACGCAAAACCTCTCCAAAAACCCCACAATGAGAAAGCACAGCGTGCAGCTGCCTTTTGCTCCTCACTTTTTTGCATCCCTTGGCAAAACCTCTTCCCAGCTGGAAGCCCTGCCCGCACCAGCCAGGAGATACTCGCTCACATCTCTGTTTGCAGCTGCTGAAGTTGAGCAAGCTTCTCAAGTGATTTCTGTTGCACACCCCAACACGTGGACTCCTGTTGGGCAACCAGGCGTGCAGCAACAGAAGCTGAATCCCCTTTTCCGTGGAGACTTTATGGAGCTCAGCTTCCCATTCGTTCCTGCTGCACACCCCCCTTGCATTTCAGTCGCTGATGTGGTTTTTTTTTCTTTCTCTGCCATGAGGAAGGAGGGCTCTGCAGTTGCCTTATTTAGCTGCCAGCAAGCACTTTAAATTCTCCGATTTCTTCAAGGGTCAATACTTGCTAAATGCTGTGCAACGAGGCTGTTTCCAGCCTGAGCAGGTGACAATGGTATCTCCGGGCTGGGACTTGATTCATTCTCACTCCTGTAAACACAGATACGGGTGCTGCAACTCCAGTATCTCCTCATCTCCTGATTTTCCTCACTTCCAAAGTGGATCTGCCTTTGTTTCTTTTAGGGAGGGGACCACTCGAGGCTGCTCAGTGGGGACAGATGGAGATGACCACATCTGGAGATGGTTGGGGCTGGAAGTGAGGTGAACCTTCCCTGCTCACCTCTCCCCACTCCCTTGGAGGGATGCTGGGGTGAGGGACCTTTCCCCGTTGGACCTTAAAATGAGATGGGATGAGCCGTCTCAGCTTCCTAAAGGTATTTGAGGTCACAATTCCCAAACAGACAGGGGATGAGGTCGTGGAAATCATCCTCCAGGAATGAGTCCCTTTCAAAGTGATGGGGCCAGGGCCAGCTTTGGCAATGCTCAGGGAAGCAGGAGCAGGAGTTGTCTGATTCTGCAGTTTTCTGCCTAGCCAAGCAGATCTGCTCCGCAAACATCCCTTTGTAAAGCCTTCCCGGACCACAAGGTGGCATGAAAAACCAGTGCAGCCTGAACCAGACTGGTTTCCTCTCTGGTCAGGCCTCATCCAGCAAACTGAGAGGTCCCGAGTGGGATCCTGCTGGGATGGACGGTGCAGTGTGTCCTTCCTGCCCCTGGGAAACTCCACGTTTCCTCGGCTTCCTCGTCCTGTGCAGCTTTTATAAATAAATTAAAATGAAATAAAACATGTTTCCAGTCCCCCCCCAGTATCCAGAACAGGCTCAGGCTGGCTCTTAGGTATCCGTCTCACCCAGTCCATAGTCCCTCACCACTGACCCTTAGAAAACCCTCCCAGCACTTTGCCCTTCTGGCCCCAGCTCCTTACGAATGACCCCGATTTCCAGTTCCACCAGTTGTCCTCCTATTTCCATTTCCCCCCTGAGGCTCATGTGTAAACAAAGCAAAGAACAGGGAAAAACAGGGTTACCAGGAGAAAATGGGTCCCGGCTGGCCAGTGGCGTGTGATGGACCCGCAGACGTCACCGAGGGCCTGGCACAATGCCTGATGAGATAACCTTTCACTGAAGCACCAAAAGCCACCCATTTCCGAGGAATCTTGGGAGGTTTCCCTTCCTGCCAGGAGCCAGCAACCCTTCTAGCTTTGCAAGCAGGCAAAGGGTGCAGGCAGCGTGGCCAAGTGGTTGCAGCAGGGCTCCCCATGGGCCAGGACTGCTCGTTTCTCCACCAAGACTCACCACAGGATGGACCCTTTGTGCCTCAGTTTCCCTTCTGCAAAGTGGGCACTGATAATGGCTCTGCGGAGAAGCAGATATCTCCTTGAACCTGAATTCTACATGTACAAGACACAGCCTCCATCCCTATATCATCTAGCAAACCCAAACACAATAAAGGACAAATATTTTGGCCTAAGGAACCCCCCCCAATGTGTGTTTCATGCTGTGAGCAGGAGACATCAAGAGATGGAGATAAATTCAGTGGCACAGATAAGAGTCTGGGTGTCTCTTTGAATAGACAAGGGCAAGTACAGCCTTGTTCCTTGGCCAGACGCTTTGGGAAAGCAACTTCCCAACCCCGTACCATGATGGAAGACTCACTTGAGTGCAGGAGCAAGACCCATCAACCAAGAGCTCACCTTGCTCAGGGTCTTGTCTTGGCCACGGTCAACCTCCGAGCCTGCAGAGAAAGACAAAAATCATTAAACACTCCCCCAAAAAGCTGTGCCCAGAGCTCTCCCTGTAGTCAGGATGTCAAAGTTGCTCTTGATGGAAGGCACTGACATGCTGGTCCTGCAGAAGAGGAAAGGACACAAAAGAGAGGTTTTTGCTTTATCGATCCCTCTGTCTGGCACCCCCAGAAAAATGCTCTGGATGCAAATTTTCGTGGCGTGTGTCACTGCCCCTGCGTCTCTCTCACTTCTTCTTTCCAGGGGATTTCCTCCTCTGAGGCCAGCTGGAGGTTTCTTTTTGAAGCACAAGAGCTGTCCCCATCCTTGGCTTTTCTTACGCAAACCTGTCATCTGAGTGTGGGGTGACCACAGAGAGGCACAGTGGGGAAGTCAGCTCCTGCTTTCTCTCACAAGCCAGGACAGAAAAACAGAGGTTGCAGCTGGAAAACACAAGCTCAGCAAGTGACGGAGGGATGAGGTCAGGATCAGGCGCCCAGGGAGAGCAGCTGAGATCTCAGCACTTACCACCGCTCTTGAATTTCATGGAGGTTGGGGTACGGTAGGAGCAAGACCAAAGTCAGGCATGTACCACAAAGGGAAATGAGGTCACAGCATCTGCCCCAAAACATCTGAACCCACCTGAAACCTTGGATGGAAAGCACATGGGAAAGGTGCCCTGGAGGTAAGGTGTTTCCCAAGAGGAACATTTTAGTCTACTTGGGACCACAGAAGCTGTCCCACCAAGCCCCATGTTGAGGGGGAGAGAGGACTGGGGAGCTGGCCCAGCCCAAAGAGCTGAGGAAGAAGACCCTTTTATGGGGAATAGGGCAGATGGAAAAAGTTACTGTAAACTCAAAAATCAGCCAGAGTTGTGGATGAAAATAATCAGTCCTGGACTGCTAAACACAGAGGTCAGCCTCTGTCTCCAAGAGTGCCACAGTCAAAAATTGCCAGGAGAGCTGGCCAGAGAGCTCTGGCCACACTGAGTAATAATTGAGCAGTAATGTTCACACCATGGAATCATAGAATCATTTATGTTGGAAAAGACCTTTAAGATCATCAAGTCCAACCATTAACCTAGCACTGCCAAGTCCACCACTAACCCATGTCCCTCAGCACCGCGTCTACCCATGTTTTAAATACCTCCAGGGATGGTGATTCCACCACTTCCCTGGGCAGCCTGTTCCATTGCTTCACAACCCTTTCAGTGAAGAAAATTTTCCTAATATCCATCCTAAATCTCCCCTGGCGCAACCTGAGGCCGTTTCCTCTTGTTCTATCGCCTGTTCCTTGGGAGAAGAGCCCGACCCCCCCTGGCTACCCCCTCCTTTCAGGCAGTTGTAGAGAGCGAGAAGGTCTCCCCTCAGCCTCCTTTTCTCCAGGCTGAACACCCCCAGCTCCCCCAGCTGCTCCTCACAAGACTTGTGCTCCAGACCCCTCACCAGCTTTGTTGCCCTTCTCTGGACGCGCTCCAGCACCTCAGTGTCTTTCTTGTGGTGAGGGGCCCAAAACTGGACACAGTATTTGAGGTACAAAGGTCTGTCTCGAACCAGGGGTGGGACGAGTTTTGCTCTCAACTTCGTACATGCGAGATATGAAGACGGACATTTCCACCTTCAGATGAGAGCAGTTCGACACTTCCTTGGGCACAGCATAGGCTTAGCACAGCTGATCGTGTTTGAAGTCAAATGAAGGGAGAAACCCCAGGAAGTTGAGACAGATGAAACAAGGAAACAAGGAGAGCTTTTCAATAGAAAATACGGAAGATACTATTAATATTTAATTTAGACTAGGATTTTTCCCCGTATTAGAGCCAAGGATCAGTTTTGTCACTGTGCAAAGTGACAAAAGCACAAGGACATGGAGCTGTTGGAGCGGGGCCAGAGGAGGCCCCGGAGATGCTGGGAGGGCTGGAGCCCCTCTGCTGGGAGGACAGGCTGAGAGAGCTGGGGGGGTTCAGCCTGGAGAAGAGAAGGCTCCGCGGAGACCTTCCAGCCCCTGCCAGTCCCTCAAGGGGCTCCAGGAAAGATGGGGAGGGACTCCGCGCCAGGGAGGGGAGCCATGGGACGATGAGTAATGGCTTCAAACTGAAAGAGGGGAGATTTAGATGAGATATTGTGAAGAAATTCTTTGGTGTGAGGGTGGTGAGCCCCTGGCCCAGGTTGCCCAGAGAAGCTGTGGCTGCCCCATCCCTGGAGGGGTTCAAGGCCAGGTTGGACGGGGCTTGGAGCAACCTGGTCTGGTGGGAGGTGTCCCTGCCCAGGGCAGGGGG
>VWZL01006686.1:283202-296605 GCA_013396915.1 Stercorarius parasiticus | reverse complement strand
TTTTTTTTTTTTTTTGAATTTTAAAGCACAAAGTGTATTGCTGAGCAGAGGCTATGGGCCTGAAATGCGTGAAGTGGGCTCTCCCTTGCACTGTACAATAGCCCCTGACCTCTGCTTCCTGGGACACCAGTGGGACAGAGCTGTGGTGTATATGATTGGAACAACCGTGCCAATAAATGATTTCTCCAGTGTCTTGTCTCCTGGCCTTTGATTGCTTCTGCTTGACTTCAGACCACCTCAAATAATTCTCTTCTTGCTCTGTGTGTTGTGGAAGCTGGGGGAGACCCTTCTGTCTTCACACAACTGTGATCAGTTCCAGCCCTGTCCTCTGGCCATACTTGTGGCGGCGGGACTTGTGCTGATCCTGAGGAGCTCCTGGGCATTGCCTACTCCTGGTGATGGAGAAAGTGCTTCAGCATGGACCAGAGCGCAGCCAGGACCGGCCCCAGTATCTCTGTACACCGTCAGGGAAGAAGATGCACCAATGCACTGGAGAGATGCCTTCAGGGCAGGGCAACAGCCATTAAAAGTTAATTTACTGACCCTCAGCTGTCCCTCACCCTGGTTAAAATGTGTCCTTTGAGTCTGGAACGCCAGGCTTTACTGTGATGCCCATGAATGGCAGCAAGGGGCCTGGAGAAGAGAAGGCTCCGGGGCAACTTTCAAGCCCCTTCCAGTCCCTCAAGGGGCTCCAGGAAAGCTGGGGAGGGACTCTGGATCAGGGAGGGGAGCCATGGGACGAGGGGGAATGGTTTTTGAACTGAAAGAGGGGAGATTTAGATGAGATATTAGGAAGAATTCTCTGTGAGGGTGGTGAGCCCCTGGCCCAGGCTGCCCAGAGAAGCTGTGGCTGCCCCATCCCTGGAGGGGTTCAAGGCCAGGTTGGACGGGGCTTGGAGCAACCTGGTCTGGTGGGAGGTGTCCCTGCCCAGGGCAGGGGGTTGGAACTGGATGATCTTTAAGGTCCCTTCCAACCCAAACCCTTCTATGATCTGCATTTCATCTGAACTGAGGGCTTGTAACTTGTGGTATGATGGACAATTACCCATGTAAAAGAAATGACAGCTAAAAAAAAAATTATCAAACAATCTTTTTCCCAAAGAGAACTTTAATTTTAACAAGACAGGAAGCTGCACAAAGAGAGCTACCACAAGTTTCTTTTGAACAACAGCTTAAAACTATCTACATCGGTACCTGTGGAGTAGGGGTCCTCCTTCTGAGCAACAGTCTGGCCGCAAGGGCTTGGCCTTGCAAAGGCCACCAAACTGCACCCAGTAGACAGCTTTGTCCCGTACTGGGACGCGGGCTGCCCTTCCCTTCACAAAGGCAAAGCAGCATTTGAGGGGGAGGTGGGTAGGCAACCTGAAAACCAAAATCCACCCTAGGAAAACAGGACTTGCCTCTAAAGTGTTGTTTCCTCTTGAAGCAAGTCCAGCCTGATGTGTTTCAGAACAGCAGTGGAAGCATCTTCCAGCTTGCGCGTCGGTCTAACCCAAAGCATCATCCCAAGCTAGAGCCAAGTGGGACAGGGACACCCGCCCTAGGTCCCCCTCAGTGAGTCAAGCCTTCCCAGCCCATGGCAGGGGTCACTGCTGCCTTTCAGGGTGGCCAATGCACCAAGATCCCCTAAAAAACATTCCATGAGGGACCCACGGTGCAAACCCTCACTCCCCTGCCTTGCTCTGCCACGGCCACCCATCCCCTTGGGCTGAAGAAGTGGTTGCAGAGCCCGGACCCAGCAGTGGAGTCAGGCAGGGGGATAGTAGCTCAGAGCCATGCAGGCAGCTCCCTTCTCATTTTAACCACCCCCCCAGCTGCTGAAACACAAAGCTTTGCAAGTGCAGGGTGCCGTGGGGAGGGAGCTGCGGCTTTCAGCTAGGGGCACATCAAAGTGGACAGAGCATCCCACCTCCACCATTAACATTAAAAGGGCTTGTTTCAAGCCTAGCAGCCTCCTTCAGCACAACAACAGAAACTTCAAGATTGCCTCTGCCTGTTTCCAGGCCACAGGATGTCAAACGGCCTGGGCTGAGGGCCAGGTGGCCAGAGCCTTTTCCCTGGATAAGGAAGTGTGTTCCTCTCCCGGCTGAAGCAGCGTCTTTCCAGTGCGGAGCAGGCACCGGGGGCGATGGGGGAAGAGGCTGCCTAAGAAAGCAAGGCAAAACCCAAAAGGTTTTGCTCAGCTCTGAGCTGGAATGGTGTCTCAAATCTCAAGCAAGAAAAGAGGCAACTGGAGTTTCTATTGAAAACCATCTAACCAAAAAAAAAAAAAAAAACCCACAAAAGAAAAAAAATATTCAGGTAAACTGTCCAACAGGAAAGAAGGGGAAAAAAAAATATTCAACCTCAAACAGTAAGACTCCGATTAGCGTTTGTAACCATCCAAGCAGATGGCAAGGGTGGTGAGGCACAAAGCCACACCGTCGCCCCAGGGCTGCAGCTCACCGGCATCCCATCCTCGTCACCGTCCCCAGTCCGGTGGCACCCCACTGCCTGGCCATCCCCACCGGCAGGGGACGAGGAAGCCTTCTGCCTCCGCTGCCCATCCGCCGACCATCTCTCCCCCTGCCATCCCCACTGCCCATCAGTTCTCGCCCGCCTGGACGTACTCCTCGGTGGCCTTGGTGATGGTGCTCAGGTACTGCCAGCTCAGGGCGGCCAGGAGCATGGCGCACGACAGGTAGATGGGGGAGTAGTGGTGGCGCGATGCCATGGGGCCGCCGGGCAAACTCATGGCACGGATGGAGGCGATGACCTGCTGTGTCTTGTTGGATGATGGGTCCGTGCTTGGGATCTTCTGGTAGATCTGGGGAGGGAGGAAGGAGGAGTTATGGTTCCCACCCAAGGTTGAGGAGACAAATGGGACAACTACATGGAAGAGAAAGCCTTAGGGCCACCGTGTCCTCAAGAGCAACCTCAGTGGTGGACTGCCATGGAGCAAGAGATGTCTGGATGGGGTCAGGGCCCATTTCCCTTGAGAAGTGCATTAAGCCAAGCAGCCTCTTGAGGGCACTCCATGACGGGAGATGGACCACATGGCCCCAGACACAATCCCTCAACCCCAAGTGGTGTTGCTGGGACCAGTGCTTCTTGCCCAGCAATCCTCACTCACTGCGGATGTGCAGCAGCCCATCCCAAACCAGTGAAGACACCCCCAGTGTGACCAGCGGCTGGTGTGACTGCCAGGAAATGGCCACCTTCATCAGACAACCCCATGGTCTCTGGGGTTTTCAAACCTGATGGCCTTTGAGATACTTGTCTGCTTGAGTCTTACGGAGGTGGGCACAAGCAAAGACCCTCCTCTGGGATGAGGTGCTGAGGTGTCACTGTCCCTTGCCATAGGGCTGCCCAGCCCACAAAGGGACCTCTAATCACGCACGGTTTGGGGTCTCCGTGGTGCAGATGTAATGCCTTTTTATTTAACAGCCCTTGCTGGATTTGGTTTTGGGGGTTGGAGTGTTGTCTTTTTTCATGAATCTATCCACCAGATGTTCCTCCACATGACCTTTTAACCTCCACAGTACCCTGAAGTTGGGAGTCCCACTGCTTTAACCACCCGTGAAGAGCTGGTCTCATTTACTGTTGGCCATGGAGCACAAGGGAAGAGCCACCACACCATGCTGCCAGCTGCGACTACGGACACTGTGAAAACACGTCTGCGTGCTGTGGAGCAGCCTGTGGTGAGATGATGCAACCTGTTCCGAAGTGTGTTGCAGGAAACGTCCTCTGGACCAGCTCAGGTCAAGGGAATTCCTACACTGTGACACCTGGCTCCTCTGGTTCTCCACCGGAAGGACAGCAGGACCTAGGTCTCTGCCTCTCAACACAGGCACAGACCTAGGGTACATTCAAAGGAACACATCAAGCACCTAGTTTGGTCCAAGCCAAAACCATATCAGGGTCACTGTGCCCTGCCACCATGAACTAAGAGACTCAAGGAAAGGATCAACAGATTCATGGGTTTTCCCAATTCCATACCAGAAATGAGACAGAAATTACTCGAAGCAAGCTGCTCAACCTACCTCTTCCACATACTGGTACATGATGGCTTTGACAGCTTGTATGTTTGTGGCATCCATCATTAGAGTGACGGCTTGTCCCTTCCGGATCTTCACGACACCCCTGAACACCTGCTTGTTGTTATAGCAGGCAGCCAACGTGGCAATAGCCATCACCTAAGGAGAAACACCAAGAGGCCTTACTGCTTTGTAAGGAGCTTGCCAAGGGAGTAACCCTGGCCCAAGTGAAATCGATGGCAAAACACTTGGGAGTGGAGCCACAATCTCACCACCAGCAGAAATGGCAGGTACCAGGAAAGAAGGAAGAGATGGAGAATAAAACAGGCTAATATTGACATGATATATAATGCCCCAACACCTCCAACTTCTCATCAGCTGGGCTGCAGACGATGAAGAACCACTTGAAAGCATAACTCACCTGGGGGATTGCGCAGAAGTTGAAGACACTTTGGTTTTTCAGGCGGGATAAGTATGTGAGGACATCAGGGACATGGTGGAGGGCATTGGTGATGAGCTCATTCAGACACTGGACCGCCATATCGATGTTCTCTGGTTTGGCAAGATCCGAGAGCTTCTTTGCGTATCTGCTCCAAACCTAAACATCAAGATAAGGACTCACAAGTTGGAGGGTACATTCATGCCATAAGAGAGACATCAGTAACGGTCTGAGGTCTGGGAGAGCAACAAGAACCACCAGAGACGCATGAAAGCCTTGAAGGAGTAGGGCTTGCTAGGCTAAAGAAAAGAAGGGTGGGCAAGCTGCAAGGACACGATAGCAGCCTTTGCATATCCAAAGGGACTGCAAAGAAGAAGGATGCAACTCATCTCCACATCTTCTCTACGCAGGGCAAGGAAAAGACACCTCACACATCGGGCTGACATCAAGAAATGTTCTATGAGACAGGTGAGCCACATGGAAAAGGGGGAGAAAAATACTTGGAGGGCCTGAAGAAGAGTGGACAAGTGTCTGTCAGGCTCAGGCAGAGCTGGTCCTGCCTTTGGGAACGGACTAGGTACCCTCTCGAGATCTCACCAAGCCTTATCCTCCCTCATTCCTAGAACCAACATAACAGAGAGGGGAAAAATTGGCCCAACAAGTTCTTGGCAGTGTGGGGAGACATCACTTCATCCCCACATCTGTAGATAGATATGGAACTTGTCACCCAGCCGTCATTAGAAGAGCTATTATCAAGAAGATGTACAACCAACAGCAGCGATCTGATGCAGCACAGCTTTACTGGAGGGTCCTAACAAAATTAAAGCAGACCGTCAAGTCTCACCTGTTAACTTTCATTTAAAGGGACATCAGAGACACTACAATTTTAGCTGTGCACCTTCCGCTATGCACCCTGTAATGCATTCCCGAGACTCGTGTCCTGGGAAGCATGGAGAGTTGGCTCCATCCGTTACAGGTCTTGGACAGAAGTATGAAAGAATATCAAGAGACACCAACAAACAGTGGGAAAAACCTTGTCTTTGGGAATTTCAAAGGAAGTTCCAGCAGGAACACTTCTAATGAGAGGATGCAACTCACTGTATCAGCGCAGCAACAACAGTACCTTCAGCCTGAGCGCATCCCCCAAAGAGGCACAGCAGAAACGCTCAGCCCAAGGCAATGTTTTCATAGAATCACAGAATGGTTTGGAAGGGACCTTCAAGATCATCTAGTTCCAACGCCCTGCCATGGGCAGGGACACCTCCCACTAGACCAGGTTGCTCCAAGCCCCATCCAACCTGGCCTTGAACACCTCCAGGGATGCAGCAGCCACAGCTTCTCTGGGCAACCTGGGCCAGGGTCTCACCACTCTCACACCAAAGAATTTCTTCCTAGTAAAGAATTTCCTTCCCTCACCTCTCTGGGCCAAAACTCCCTTCCCTCCAGCTGGTCCTCCAGATAGTCACGGATGATGTTGGTTTTCTGCAGGAAGAGGCCCATGGAGTTGGCCAGCTCCGTGTCCTGCCCGACGATAGGATCTTCTAGCTCTGATGCAGAGAAGAGACGGGAAAGGCCGATCCCCACCAGCCCAGCAACGTAGTGACAATACTGTGAAGCACCAAGAGAGGAAGGTGCAGAAAAAAAACCCAAACAAGATAAAAGGAACAGTTAGAAAGAGCTGCCTGTTTGCCACAGTGAGTTTTATGAAAATGATGCTCAGAAATAATTGACAGTACGTTTTCTGCAACTTCTCACAGCTCTCCCTGTGACGTCTCAGCTTTACCATGCCCAGCAAACACCTCACCAAGGATGTCCCACCAAGGTGCCACTCTGCCTCCAGCAGCTGAACGAACCACCCACAGGGGAACAGCTGATGTAATGGGTCACCCAAAACACGTGTTGGTGGGTGACACCAACAATCCACGCCATCCTGCTGCCACCCACAGGACCAGCAGTCTCTCAAAGCCTTCCCAAGCCCACAGAGCCTCCCTCAAACATCTGAGGCCTCTTCCCACAGGGATGTTCTGTGTCCTCTTCCCCCAGAGACAAGGTGGACCCTACTCATGTTTGGTCTGGTCCTCTGTCCAGGCTGACTTACCTTATCCCACTCGTGCTGAGAGTCAACCTTCTTCTCCAAGAACTCCGCCATCCCTATGCCCATCTTGTGGCAAATATCTGAAATCACTTCCTGGTAAACCTTTGACAAGTTCCTGAACTCCATGGAGATCTGGCAGCACAAACCACCACAAGGGGAAAAAAAAGACAGTTATAGGAAAAAAATAGCAGACCTCAATGTTTATTAAGAAATCAGAAAAAGACTGTTTACTGGGCTCCTATCCCGCCCTGGCTGGAGATGGAAGACAACTCCCACAAACGGAGTTGTTTCAAGGCCCTTAAAGCACAGGCTCAGTCTGTTCTCAGTCTGAACGGAACCGTCTCTGGCGGTAGATCAGACAGCAATATCTTCGGGAAGGCTCTGTGGCCTTCGACTAGTATCATCTGGGAGTTGCAGGACAAAACTAGCTATCCTTGGTGCACACAGTTGGTTTTCTTTTTTTGTAATTTGTGAGAGCACCCCATCACGCCAACCACGGGGAGAGACAGGGGAGGTTTCTGCTGCTCCGTTCTCCTGAGCCCTCTCCAGCTCTGGCTCCATAAGGCACATTTTGCACAACTGGAAAGGCATCAAGCAATGGAGAAAGCACAAAATCCTTTTTCTACATCTCCAATAGCATGATTCAATGACTCAGTCGCTCTCGCACTGCAAAGAACATCCTCCCCTGTTGTGCTGAATGCTCTTCTCTATCTGTGGTAACTACAGCCAGCACAAGGTGTGCGTCTGGTAAGGACAACAGTCTGAACGACTACAGCTCGGACATGAACACCACCGCAGATCCAGGCTCTCCTCCTCGCCCTGTGTCTCAGTCTGTCTGTAAAATAAGCGTGTCGACGCTTCTTCTGTCTCAATGGCTTGACTCCACTACACAGAGAAGCACGACCTGCGAGTACACCTCTGCTAGGTATTATTAAAATCATAGAATCATAGAATGGTTTGGGTTAGAAGGGACCTTCAAGATCACCCAGTTCCAACCCCCTGCCCTGGGCAGGGACATCTCCCACCAGACCACGTTGCTCCAAGCCCCATTCAACCTGCCCTTGAACCCCTCCAGGGATGGGGCAGCCACAGCTTCTCTGGGCAGCCTGGGCCAGGGGCTCACCACCCTCACACCAAAGAAGTTCTTCCCGATATCTCATCTAAATCTCCCCTCTTTCAGTTTAAAACCATTCTCCCTCGTCCTATGGCTCCCCTCCCTGATCCTAAGTCCCTCCCCAGCTTTCCTGGAGCCCCTTGAGGGACTAGAAGGGGCTCGAAGGTCTTCCCGGAGCCTTCTCTTCTCCAGGTTGAACACCCCCAAGTAATTCCCAAATAATCCCCAGGCAGAGCTTGGGAAGTAGCGTGGACCAGAAACCGCTTCTCTTAAGGACAGTCTGGGATGCAACCACGCTGTTCTGGATGCTGAGAGAGCTTAATGGCTTGGACACGGCCAGACATTCTTAATCTGCCTCTAGGTCAGAGAACAGCCTCCAATACTGATTTAGCTTATGAGTGGAGACTCCCTATGGCTTCCATTTAGAAGGACCCTTAGAGCAACAAGACTTTGGACAATATTGTTCCTAAGAGTGAGGGTGCTTTTTATCTAATATGTACATCAAATATCTGCAAACAGACTCCTGTAGCTCTAGAGTAGATCCCCAAGGACTGTTGCAAACGCTGGGCTATCCATAAGCCAGACGCCAGCCCAGCTTTCCTCTTCTCCATATCTGTTAGGGGTCACAGGACACCCAACCCAGGCAATACAGAGTTGGGCAACAAATCCCAATCGCTCTCTGTAAGGAGACAGCCAGTTACTCTTCCAACGGAGGAGGCAAAAAGCCGCTTTTTAGAGCTGGCACGGGTTACCTCTGGCTTGTGTAGGGAGTTGCACAATGTTTGGGTTTCCCACGCCAACTCTGCATCCAGCCCCACGTGCAGGTGATGTAGCTCTTCCAAAGAGCTATGGGCTCGCCAGGGACTGAACAAGCTCGGCAGACACAGACAGGCGTAACGTGGAGGGACAACCATCCACAGAAAGGTGACACAAGGCGGTTGAAGCAAGGAGGTGGGTGCCTTACCGTTGGGAAGTCTTCGAGCACCTGCCGGTCCTTCTCCTTGCTCTCCATGTATTTCCACTCGGGTTGATAGAGATAGGAGTGAAACTCGTGCAGCATTGGGACCTTCACATCTAAGCTGATGGACATGTCATCCTCTATAGTGTCCAGGGCACGGAGAACTAGGTAGAATATACAGACGGCATGTCTGGGGGGAGAGAAAAAAACAATCATCCCTTACTTGGGATTGCTCGTTAGGTGGGACAAACGGCTTCGATTAACCACACAGCCTTCGGCAGAGGCGATTCCAGCTCTACATGACACACACTGGCACCACCAGGTTGTTGATGCTTTTGGAAGATCCCAGTGTCTCCTACAGTCTGGAAAGCAGCTTTGGTCAAGGGATGCCCACGTCCAGTCCCTCCTCCCATCAAGTCATAGAATGGTTTGGGTTGGAAGGAACTGTTAAAGGTCAGGTATAGTCCAACTCCCCTACAATGAGCAGGGACATCTTCAACTAGACCCAAGGTACCAGCTTCCCCAGCCATCATCTGGGGACAGTGGCTGTCCCCTGCAGTGCAGGAACGTAAAATAAACGCATTAGAAACGTGCTCCTCAAATCCCAGGGTCACAGGAGCAGGTTAGGGATGGAAAGCCCCACCAGCAGCGCTTCCCAGTACCTAGAACAGCATCTCCTTGAACCTCCGCTCTGAGCACCAGAGGTGCCTCCGCAGAAACCCCCCATGGGCTGATCACCACAAAAGCTGCAGAATGCCTGAGCTGGGTCAGGAAACCCAGGTTTTTCCCTTTCACACAGAGAACTACGGCGTGGGTTTTGGCTTTCTAAGATGTCTATCAGGGAAGGGATGGGCCTGTAAAGTCTCCCTTGGGCAGGGCAGGGCACTGCAAGGTCCAATCCTGCAGGAAAGACCCAACCCTGCAGGCAAGATCCCAGGTTCTCGACCAGCACTCACTAGGACCCGGGAGGACAGAGCCCAAGGTCTGCTCCTGGAAAAACCAAATGGAAAATAAAGAAGGGGAAAAAAAGCAGGTGGATTTTTCCTATTACTTCCCCTTCTCTGCACCCAGCACCCCTTTAGCCTGTTTGGGGATCGGGGGGGGAGGTAATAAGGGCGTCCCCTACTGTGTAACTGGAATGTCAGGACTGGAAAATAGAGCCAAAACACCCTGGATTTGGTATCTCCACGCACAAGACGTGTCACGGCCCACATGCCCCAGCACCCCAGCAGAAAGCTGCTGGAAAGCCACTTTCCCCAACCCGGGCTCCACGTTTCCACAGCTGATGCAAAAAATAAAGTCCCGATGGTGAGAAATACCAGCTCCGAGTCCAGGATTTAGAGAAAATAATCCCCTAGCTCTAAATGAGCACAGCGATACTTCAAGGAGATGATGCGTTTATTAATTGTTTAACAAATGGAAACTAGCTCGGACTGCTTCAATGCTAATTACTAGGTGGAAGCGTGGCTCTCCTGGGACGACAACGCGCGAGTGGTGATTAAGCAGCCAGGGAAAACTGACTGGCTCTTAGAGCCAATACTGTTAAATTTGGCATTTTTTTCCTTAATTGAAGGGTATTTAACACTTCCGTCAAAGCACACATCCGAGCGCTCACGAACATCTCGCTCATGCCCTCCCGTTCCTTTGCATGGCTGAGTTTTCCCGTTTCAACCAGGCTGCGAACATTCATCCCGCAGGATGCAAGTGCCCAGAACTCCCAACCCCTTTCAGCAAGGACCTCCTCTGACAGCAACCAAGAAAGGTGGAGCAGAAGCTGAAACTCCATCCAAAATGCCATCCCAGGAGCTCCTCTCACATCTACACCATGCCAAGAGAAGAGCTAGCAATAACTCCAGCTTAAAACACTTATTTAACCCCTTTTCTGCATCCAAGCCTTAATTGCATCCCCAACTCCCATCACACACTGAATTTAGCTCCATGGAGATCTGGGCAAATCAAAAGAAGAAATGTTTTATGCCGAGGATGGCAAAACCCTGGCCCAGGTTGGATGGGGCTTTGAGTAACCTGATCTAGTTGAAGATGTCCCTGCCCATGGCAGCGGGGTTGGACTAGATGGCCTTTAAAGGTGCCTTCCCACCCAAACTATTCCACGATTCCACGAAATGTAAGATCATAAAAACAATTACACAGTGAGCATGGTCTGCCTGTAGCTCCACATTTCTCTGCAGGGTTCCCAGGCACCATGGTCCCAGCTGGGCTCCAACCCGAGATCCATGGGGATGACAGCGGCCAACCAAAGCCACTCAGTCTTCCCAACAATGGAAGACTCCGGCGTGACACGCCTCCGGCATGACATTGCCGGGAGGAGGACACTCCAGCATTACCTCCCCTTTGCACAACTGGAAGCATTCACTTCCAAAGAGCAAGTCCCCGTCCCTAGAATCATTCTATGATTCTAAGCCCGGTTTGATCTCAGGGCTCAAGCTCCAACCCTGTCCTAGGCACAGCTCCACGCTTCCCAGGTGAGGAGGTCTCCTTTCTCCTTGCCACCACATGCACAAGGCTGGTCCTCTCCACCAAACAGCTGAACCTGCAGGAATTCATCCTGAAGGGTCCTACGGACAGGCAGGACCATGGTGTCCTGTGGCAGGAGCATCCCTCTTCTCTCCACCACCAGGACAGGAGTTACGATGTTGGCTCCTAACTCCACCACCAAAGAGTTATGATGTTGGCTCAGCTGCCGACGAAGCTGCAGTTTGGAGCTTCCCACCTTCCAAGGAAACGCCCTGACCATGGAGCAATGGGCGAGACATGGCCCTGGCCAGCAAAACACATGGTTTACAGGGCCAAAAAAAATAAAGCAGGAAGAAAGCAAACATTTTAGCTCAACTCCCTGTGCGCCAGCCTGGGGAGCATCGCTCCCAATGCTCATCCATCTTCCAGCAGTCCTTGGGGGGATGCATGGAAACTCTCCCGGGAGCAGGGATGCGAACCAGGCAGCAAGAGCTTCATGCTTCCCCAGCCTTCAAACAAGGAGATTTTCACTCCAAAGAAGTGGCAAAGGGGGGGGACCAGGCTGTGGTGTAGGACACGGTGCTCCGGAGCAGAACCTGGGCTTGAATCCTACACCAGCAGCTCCTTCAAACAGCAAGAAGAGGCAAATATTAAGCAGTCTGTAACCACCGGGGTTCAGTTTAACCCCTTAACGGGGTTAACATCAGTGAAAACACTTCTTTGACGCAATCCCGCAAAATTAATTCCTTCGCTAAGATTGCTGCTCCACCTATTCCTGTATTCTGCCTATTTGGCATTTCCCTTTTTTGTCCCAAAACTCTTCAGCGGAGCAACTGGGCTTTGAAAATTAATTTCTTCTGATTCGCAACGAGCCGGCTGTAATTCAGCCGCAGTCCCTGGGCAGCCCCAGGTCGCAAAAATCCAGCAATAGCATTTTTAGGATGCCAGGCAGAAGTTTCTGTGCCCTGAGGGTAGGGAGCCTTCCCTGATCCCAGCAAACTGCAATGGCTGAGAGGATCAAAGAACAGAAAAGACAGACAAAAAAAGATAACCGCAGGACGATCAAAGCCAGCACACAGGCATGCAGGCACTGCTAAAAGCTTTCAAGGTGTTTTATTGATTGGCCACTTTTTTTTTTTCCCTTAATTTCCACATTAGCTAATACACCAAGCGTGGAAAAAAATAATTTATTCTTGGCCCCACTCATACCTTTCCACACAACCCCGGCCAAACCGCTGGATTTTTTTTGCCTTTCCTGTAAAACCGGCTGCAGACATCATTTCATAAACGCTGGACGACAGTGACGGGGCACCGTCCAAAACGCCAAACTGGGGCTCAGAAACCCAACAGAAAACCCAGTGTTCAGGCTGGCGCCGGCAACCGCAGCATTAGACGCGTTTGGTGGAATTTATAGGAACAACCCCTAATTTTGACGATTAACCCAGCTTGGGATTCACTGGAGAGAGATCTACATGCTGAAATCAGTTATTTCTATATGAATATAATATAGAAATATATAATATATACATGCATGAGGCAGCGGGCCAGCTGAGCTTTGCATTTATCACCATCTGAAACTTTGCCCAGGTCAGTAAAATTTGTACAGCAAAAAAAATGAGCGTCTGGCAATCCCCCTCCCATGATTTCCTACGTTTTAAGGCAGCTGCTTCCAAAAGTACCTTCCAGGCTGGGTGCAGACCCTCGGTCAGCCCCGGGGTTTTGCTCGCTGAAGGCCAGCGCCAGCCCTTGTCACTGCCAGGACACATTCCCAGGGTGTCACAAACAGCACATGGCCAGGCGCCACATTTAACCGTCTGCTGGCCAAGGAGCTGAAGGGTGGATGCGTCACGTCCAGCCAGCTCCAACGTGAAAATCCTCACGTCCGGGCTGCACCACGGATTGTCGCCAGCCAGCCCAGCCCAGCACCCCGGGGATCTGCTGCACGGGGGGAAGACGGGAAGAGGGAGCATTTCCCAGCAGCTCAGCTAATGAAATATGGCATTTTGGGGGCATTACATGGAGCACCTCCCTGGGAGCCCCGGTGATGGGGTGGGGGGCATCGCACCTACCACCTCCCAGATGGCTCAGCCTGGGGTGGGGGAGGCATTGCACCCACCACCTCCCAAGGACCCTCAGCCTTGGGGAGCGAGCATTGCACCCACTATCTCCTGAGGAGCATCGGTGTCAGGAGGGAGGGCCATTGCACCCACCACCTCCCGAGGACCCTCAGCCTTGGGGGGGGAGCACTGCATCCACCATCTCCTGAGGACCACCGGTGTCAGGGGGACATTGCACCCACCACCTCC
>VWZL01006686.1:245944-282398 GCA_013396915.1 Stercorarius parasiticus | reverse complement strand
CCCCTTAACCCGCGCCGCGCCGCCGGGGCACCGCCGCCCTGCCGGACCGGCGCCGTGCGGGGACCGGGGCGATACATGCAGAGCACCGGGGCCGTGCGGGGGCCGGGGCCGGCGCCGCGCACGGAAAGCACCGGGACCGTGCATCACTCGGAGCCAGTGCCGTGCACGGAAAGGACCGGGACCGTGCCATGCCCGGATCCCAGTGCCATGCACGGGGCTGGTGCAATGCACAGGAAACACAAAGCCGGTGCAAACCCCCCGGCCGTGCGATGCCCGGAGCCGGTGCCGTCCACGGAAAGCACCGGGGCCGGGGCCGTACACGGAAAGGCCTCACCGGTGCGATGCACGGGCAGCATAAACCCGGTGCAAACCCGCCCGGCCGTGCGATGCCCGGGAAGCGCCGGTACCGGCCATCAGTCGGAGCCGGTGCGATGCAGGCAGGGTACCGGCCCCGGGCAACGCACGGAAAGCATGAAGCCGGTACAAAGCACCGGAACCGTGCCATTCCCAGAGCTGTGTGATGCACGGAAAGGCCTCACCGGTGCGATGCCCGGGCAGCATAAAGCCGGTGCGATGCCCGGGGACCGGTGCCGTGCATCACTCAGAGCCGGTGCGATGCAGGCAGGGTACCGGCTCCGGGCAACGCACAAAAAGCACGAAACCGATGCAAAGCACCGGAGCCATGCAATGCCCGGGAAGCACAGGGAATCGTGCATTACTCGGAGCCGGTGCGACGCACGCAGGGTACCGGCCCCGGGCAATGCACGGTAAGGCCGGACCCTCTGCAATGAATGCCCGGGGTGCCCCCAGCCGGTGCGATGCCCGGGAAGCAGGTGGTGCCGCCCACCGGTAACACCGGTGCAACGCTCACCCATGGCAACGCCGCAGCCGCGCAGGGAGATGCCAGCCCCATCATCCTCATCCTCCTCCTCCTCCTCCTCCTCCTGGCCCCCACATCTCCGCGGCATCTCCCCCTCCCCCACCGGGCACCGGAGACAGCGCAGCGCATCCCTCCCTCCCCCCGCTATCACTTCCCGCCCCGCTCACCGGGTCGATCCGCGGCATGACAGCCCGGTAGCCGCCCATCTTGAAGCGCAGCAGGTTGTAGATGTCCTCGGGGTGGCCCAGCCATTTCCTCAACAGCTCCATGGGGGCCGCGCTCATTCCCCCCCTCTTCTGCTGCCGCCGCCGCCGCCCCCCGCGCGCCGCTTAACCGGAGTCGGGGCGGGGCCGCCTCTGCCCCGCCCCTCCACCAATCAGCTGGCTCGCCCCATCTCTCGGTGAGACGGCCGGGTCGCTTATTGGTCGAGGGGTGCTCGCACCAGGGGAGCGCCGGCCAATGGGAAGGCGGCAGGGCTGGTGTGACGGCCGGCCGCCGGCACTGATTGGGCGGCAGCGCCCGTCGCCACACGCCGGCGGGAGGAGGAAGCGGGCGGCCCACGCGTGGCCTGGGCGCCATGGAGCCCCCTGCCCTCAGGACCGGGGGTCCGGGGAAGGCACACCACCCTTCGCTGCGGCCACAGCCCTGTTCTCGCCCCGCCTCAGGTCCGAGACGGGTTTTTAAGCAGGTTTGTGTCACTGCCGCCTCTGGAGCCACCCTTTGCTCAGCGGGATCGTCCCGGCCTGCTGAGAGACCTCCCCCGGCTCCCGGCGTCTGCCTCGGCCAGCTCTACCTGACAGACACCCGGCTGCGCTTTCAGGGTTCACGTTTTGGGGGGCTTTTCTGTGTGTTTGTTTGAAAACAGTATGTTTCATTGCCAGGCCTTCACTGACACGCTGCGGGACCCATAGAATAGTTCATGTTAGAAGGGACCTTAAAGATCATCTAGTTCCAACCCCCTGCCCTGGGCAGGGACACCTCCCACCAGACCAGGCTGCTCCAAGCCCCGTCCAACCTGGCCTTGAACCCCTCCAGGCATGGGGCAGCCACAGCTTCTCTGGGCAACCTGGGCCAGGGGCTCACCACCCTCACACCAAAGAAGTTCTTCCTCATATCTCATCTAAATCTCCCCTCTTTCAGTTTAAAACCGTTCTCCCTCATCCTATGGCTCCCCTCCCTGATCCCAATTCCCTCCCCAGCTTTCCTGGAGCCCCTTGAGGGACTGGCAGGGGCTGGAAGGTCTCCCCAGAGCCTTCTCTTCTCCAGGCTGAACCCCCCCAGCTCTCTCAGCCTGTCCTCCCAGCAGAGGGGCTCCAGCCCTCCCAGCATCTCTGTGGCACCTTCTTCACCACCATAACCCCACTAATTGGATTATTCAGCAATCCCATAACCTGCAACCAACTCAAGGGCATCGCAGTTGACTGGGGAGAGGCTGTGCAGGTCCTGTTTGGGAAGCAGCCTGTCGCTGGAGGTCTTTAACTCCAGTGTTCCCTGTTGATTTGCAATCCACCTTTAAATCCAGTTCCCATGAAGCGAGTTTTCCTGCCGAGCCACCAATATGCAGTGGAGGAAAGCTGCTGGTAACCATCCTCTAAAGGACAGCACCAAACACAGAAGTTTCCCTGTACACCTCAGTTTTTGACCAAGAAACTACGAGAAAAGACACACTGAACATCACCAGTTCTAACCCCAGTTTTTATTTTTCACTCAAGTCAACAATCTATTATTAAAATAAACCAAGATTCAGAGAGGACAGTGACAGCTTCTTCCTGCTGCATAGAGACACACAGCTCAACAAAGGAGGGACCACGTCATCTCTATTCCCAAGCCTTTCTGCTTTCAAGTTACCTTGCAGATCATGAATTTTAACGCAACCCCTCTCACAAACATTGTCAGACACACCTCAGATCTGTCAGGCTTGTGATCCCAGGTGTAACTAGAGACTTGACTGAGCCTCACAGTCTCCCCCCTCCTTAGTGGCCACCCTTATAATCTGTTAAGCAGAATATATATATGTGTTGGTTTTTTTGTTTTTTTTTTTTACATGGAGATCTGGAATTGGCAGTTCACCACAAAAATCCAACCTGTGGGGGCAGACCCCATGCCAGGCAGGCAGAGATGAGCTCCACCAAGCACTGCTGAGGTTTATTTTCAGCCCTTGGGAGGAGGCAGCCATTCCTGTAAGAGCTGACAGAGCCGCTCACTTTTAACCACACCTAATCACAGCACACAGGTACTCGGCTACAAGCAGAGGAAGAATTATCCAATATGGAATTAATGAAGCTGTTTCGGCAGAGGGATATATTCTTTTCTGCTAACTGCACCATAAGCTATTGCACCCATACTAAAGTCAAGGGGTAAGGTCACTTCAGACCACAGTAATCACCTGCTCAATACCCTACGCTTTCCACTCACCGTAGTCTGAACACAGGGATTGATATACCTCAGAACTGCCGAAACTATTTACACTGTTTTTTCACTGTGACACACCCCACCCCAAAAAAAAGAGAAAAAAATAGATGTTAGATGCAGACGACCATTTTCCTTTTTGCATCCAGAGGCACACAGCACTGCAGCGACTCCTGTAACCTCTGCTGAGCACTTAACTGCCAACTCACTGTCCCTAAGGAAGAGGTTCAACAGCCTCAAAGAAACCATGAAGACCTTCTCAGGACAACTGAAAGCCTGGTTCAGAGACCACCTAGACACCCTCCAGGAAAGGAGGAACACAGAAAGCCAGGTCACTTGGTGACTGAGGAAGGATCCTCATCCCCTGGCAGCACCTCAGGCTGGCACTGAGGACACCACCATGTAAGTCTCTTAAAGCCACCTGGGGGTCCAAGGGTTCCCTTTGTCACTGCATGTCCGAGGGGACACTGCTCCTTCTGGTAGATCCGTGGGTGCAGCCCTTTGCCACGCAGCTTGCTGCGCAGCCAGTCAGAGCTGAACTGAACTGCACAGTCAAGCAGATGCTCCAGATCTGAGAGAGCCAAGAGGGAGCCTTGTGTCAACGGGTGGATCTTGGCCAGGTACAAGATCTCATTCTTAATGATGTTCCCTGGAAAGGGTCAGAAATAAGGAGAAAATAAGGATATTTCTTGACAGATGCAGACCTATGGCTCCAATCATGGTGACTTTTGCCTCTGATGACAGCTAGCAACGCCATTCCCCATATCGGGGGTGGCATGCAAGGACCAGACTTACAGCTGGGTTTGGACTGGAAGATGTTCTCTTCCCACTACCCTTGAAGCAGACCTTCCTCTCTTCCACAAGTACAAGCCGATCCATAGTCACCCACACTAAGACTGTGCTCACACAGTGCACTCAAACATCTGATGCCTGTGGCTACAGACTGCAAGCCTTGTCCTCAGCAAGATGACCACAAACCCCCAGCTAGATCAACCAGAAGCCATAAGGGCAAGGAGTAAAAGGTTCAGACCCGCAGCTCTGGATCTGTAGACATCCCACCCACTTTCTTCCATTTCTTGCTCTGCCCACTATGCCCTGGAACTCACCCAGCCCTGAAAAATATCTTTGGTCTAAGAGGGTGTAGCAGATGGGATCGGGTGAGCGGAGGGCATCCAGAGCCTGGCCACGGTGGAACTCCACAGACAGGATGTCGGAAGCAGGATCAGCCCTCGGAGAAGAGCACCAGTGCATTCGGCAGTTGTAGAAAGCAAGGAAGCCTCCACCCTCAAAGTGCAGAACCAACCTGAGAGAAGCAGAGAAGTTGAAGTCTCTTGTCAGAAAGCATTTGTTAGACTCTGCTCTGGCTGAAGTTATGCCAGGGGAAGTTTAGGATGAATATCAGGAAAAATTTCTTCACTGAAAGGGTTATCAAGCATTGGAACAGGCTGCCCAAGGAAGTGGTGGAATCACCATCCCTGGAAGCATTTAAAGACGGGCAGACGTGATGCTGAGGGACATGGTTTAGTGGTGGTTTTGTCAGAGTTAGGTTGATGGTTGGACTTGATCTGAAGAGTCCTTTCCAACCTAGACAATTCTATGATTCTAAGAAACTTGCACAGAAAGAGACAACAGCAGAGCAATGGAGTGGAAAGCTACCAGAAGGTGAGAAGAGAGCCTGAACATGACATAAGCTTGGGGAGAAGCACACAATGATGCATCAGCCCTCACACGTGCCTACTCATTCTCACAAGAGTCAGGGAGACATCTCAAAGTACCAGTCCCCCAAGCCCGTGCCCCAGGGCCAGCTACTCCTTTCCTGCACATTCTTGTGTGCGCAGGGTCACAGCAGGCACTCCAACACACCAGACCACCATCTTAAAGCATCTTTAATGATTTCAGCCAAGCAACTTGGTTGTGAACCCACACAACGTGTGGACAGTTGTTCCTTCTGCTGCCCTGTGGTCCCTAACCAAGAGACAGCAGCAGACAGGGAGCTGCATCAGCATCGTAGCAGTAGGGTCCACAGTCAGGGAAACCGACGCTCAAAGTAGCACACAAAACTGACAATGTCCGAAATTGTTTGTGTAGAAATAAAGTAATCCTTCAAAAGATTGCAGGATGCGGGAGCAGGGAGTGTGTCCCTACATACAAAGGGGCCAGAGACCCACCTTGTACATTATTAACAACTTGAGTTAAACAGCTCACAAGAGCAGAGTCCATGCTATGTTCCAGTATTTACCCTTTCCTTGTTCAATACACTCCAGTGGGACTTAGGACACAGAGTGTAGCCTGTGTTTTCAACATACTGCTGCAACAGCATCACTCCAACAGTGATTCCAGCTATCCTAGATGTATGCTATTTATACAAGGCGGGTGGTGTTCTGGGGTTTTTTTGTGGTTTTTTTTTTTTTAACATGTAATTTGGAGAAACTGGCATTTTCAGGGCATGATTCAATCTAGCATCCTACAGGTTCTCTCTTTCAATAAAAATCTTAACCAAGCTGATACTGCAATCCCCAGGCTGGCAGGCAACACGCATCCCAGAAAGTGTGATCACTTAATTCTCAGATCGCATAAAACAAAGGAGATGAAACAGACAGCAGGAGGAGGAAAGCATTAGAGAGGGTGTGGCCAGGAGGAGGCAGAAGTCAACAAGGGGTAGAAAACCCAGTTTCCAAGGGTAGAAGAACCTGCAGTACTAAGATAAGGTATGTCCAAGGAAAACCATGATCAACTGATGCTGTTGGGAGACCTGTAAGACACATACAACACAGGAGTACCCCTCTACTCCACTCTGGGGAGACCCCACCTGGAGTACTGTGTCCAGCTCTGGAGTCCGCAGCACAAGAAGGACATGAACCTGTTGGAACAGGTCTAGAGGAGGCCACGAAGATGATCAGAGGGATGGAGCACCTCACCTATGAGGACGGGCTGAGAGAGTTGGGGGTGTTCAGCCTGGAGAAGAGAAGGCTCCGAGGAGACCTTAGAGCCCCTTCCAGTACCTAAAGGGGGCCTACAGGAAGGATGGGGAGGGAACTCTTGATCAGGGAATGTAACGATAGGACAAGGGGTAATGTTTTCAAACTGAAGGAGGGTAGATTTAGATTGGATACTAGGAAGAAATTTTTTACTGTGAGGGTGGTGAGGGAGAGGAACAGATTACCCAGGGAGGCTGCGGATGCCCTATCCCTGGAAGTGTTCAGCCAGGCTGGATGAGGTTTTGAGCGACCTGGTCTCGTAGAAAGTGTCCCTGCCCATGGCAGGGGGGTTGGATCTTTAAGGTCCCTTCCAATCCAAACCATTCTATGATTTTATGTGGATTCCCTGGTTGAACACACCCCATGCCATCTCTCACGCCTACTTACCTTAAGAATTATCAGGGTGAAAAAGAAAAAAAGACAGGACTAAGAGCATTCCCACACAAATTTAGTTTGAGACAGAAGACAGGTGGGAAGAATGAGAGGTGGGGACAGGGCAGAGTTTGAGGAATCCACCAAATACCTGGGTACAGGGTCTTTCCAGTCTCCCCTCTTATTGGCTTTGTTTGCTCTCGAGAACTCATTTGCCCGAATGCTGCCAAACAAGCCAAAGTGGAAGCGCAGCCAGCTGCCCGGAGCCCCTGCTGCATCTGGGGCTTCAGATCTTGAGTGCTGGAGTTCCTGCAGCTCATCTTCCTGGGAATGTGTCTGTGGAGCACAAACCTGTTCTTGCCCTCCCTGGGCAGGAGAACTTGCCCCATTAGCAGCCTCTCTTTGCAGCAAAGTCTCTTCTGCAGTTGGTCCTAAGGGACCTTCAGCAGCCACAAATGCCAGGTACAAGTTCTTCCCGTGAACCTGAGAAAAAAGGTGGGATGTACTGAGGATCCACATAACCGCTGGCTGTTTCCATATAAGTAGCTATTTTCTACAACCTCATTTAGATAGAAGGCACACCACCCCACCTTGGGAATGGGTGATCTACATGATTAATTAGCATCTGAGCCATTCTCATAAGAGCTGCAGTTACCCTCTCAGAATCCCTTTATTGGCTACATGGAGCACAAGGTGCTCAGATGCCACTCCAGTGTGAAGTCCTCCCAGAGGCTCCTGTGAGGAGCCATACACCAGGACAGACCCTCAGGGTTTCAAAGCCTGTCACTGCTGCTTCTCATTCGCCTCCCTACTTTCTGCTGGCCTCAAGTGTTTCAGGCTAGGGTGATCTAGCACCCAACCTTGATGGTCAGACTTGATGATCTGAAAGGTCCCTTCCAACCTAGCCAATTCTATGATGCTATGACCTAACTCAAGGGTGGCTCTGAAGCCACAAGCTAGCCACAAATGTCTGTTGAGACACTCACACCTGTGCCTCCAACTGAGACTATCATATAATCAGAGGTGAGGCTGCACTAGCATTTGGTCAGTCAAGTCCAAATCATCATCTGAAGGAGGTCAGGCAAGTGAAACCCCCAGCAGGACTGACCCAGTGTGACTATCTCACAAGTGGCCACAGCACAGACATTTCCACCTGGTAAGGTGAAACCCTACCCTTGGGTATAAGGGAAGCAACTGTGGAAGTTCACAGCTGAAGGAAACAAGGCTGCTCCTTCTGACATCCACACACTAAAGAAATCAACTCTTACCTTCTAACAGCCCTCACCAGCACCAACTCCTCATCCCTTGAGAGGCACAGAACCAGTGCATTAGCATGACTATCTCAAAACTGCAAATGATTCCGGGCATCTCTGTGTCTAGCCACATCACTGCAACAGCCTCTCCTCACAGTAGTCTTCATCCCAAGCTTTGCACCACAGAGCGGTACTCCAAAATGGGCATTCACACCTCTTTGGCCACATGAACCTATTTTGTGGCTATAAACAAAGCCAACGGTCCACCTCAAACACAAGCTTGGTGTCCTTCTCAGGTTATGCGCCTCCTGTGACCCAGAGGCAGGACAATGGTGGTTTGTCTCAGACTTGCCATGGACCAGCAAGTTCATCTTTAGCACACTCACCTGGGAGTCCTGGAGCCTCAGGGCATTCAGGTCATTCACATTGATCTTCCGGCTGCTTCCCCCGACCTTGGCGACCACTTGTCCCACAAAAGGGGAGGTCAGCAGCTGGAACTTCCTCACTGATGGACCCTCCGGCATCTCCAGCGGCTGTTGAGGGAACAGCAGGTCCTTCTCACACTTGGTGCCCTAGACTTGAAGGGAAATTGCAACTCAGAAGTACACAAAACCAGTCAGAGGCTGAGCTCGCTGCAATCTCCTTATCCCTGTTTTCCTCCTAAGTCCCTGCGGCAAAGTCCATGAAGAAAAACAGGTCCCTTTCAGGCCCAGGGAGGTGGGAGAATTTTCATCCTTGGGATATTCATCATTCAATCAAATAAGGCCCTGATCAACCTGCCTTAATGTTAGTTTTCACCCTACAAGCAGGAATTTGGCCTGGGGATTCCCCAGAAGTCCTTTCCTACTGCAGGTTCTCCATAGAGGACCTTAAATTAGACTGATTAGCATCCCTCTCATCACCAGGAACAAGAGCTTACCTAACTCCAACCATTCCCTCAGTCACAGCCTGGATGTCCCAGCACAAAGGAGGAACACAACCTGCCATAGACATTACTGAACCAGAATCAATGCAGGCCATGGTGAGCCATCCTTTTCCCGATGCAGCCACTAAGGCAAGCGCTGCTCCCTGATATCTGCACTGGAGTTAGCTCATCCCTTCCCTTGCCTCACCAGCTGCTTGCCCCGCTGACTCCAGTGGCATGGGGACAGTTCAGGAGCATTCATACACTCTACTAGCAGAATATGGGATCAGAAGACTCTGGATGAAAGGGAGATGAAGCAGCACCATCCTACAGCATAGAATCACAGAATGGTTTGGGTTGGAAGGGACCTTAAAGATCATCTCGTTCTAACCCCCCTGCCCTGGGCAGGGACATCTCCCACTAGACCAGGTTGCTCAAAGCCCCGTCCAGCCTGGCCTTGAACCCCTCCAGGGATGGGGCAGCCACAGCTTCTCTGGGCAACCTGGGCCAGGGGCTCACCACCCTCACAGTAAAAAATTTCTTCCTAATATCTCATCTAAATCTCCCCTTTTTCAGTTTAAAACTGTTCCCTCTTATCCTATCTCTTCAATCCCTGATCAATAGTCCCTCCCCAGCTTTCCTGTAGGCCCCCTTTAGGGACTGCAAGGGTGCTATAAGGTCTCCCCAGAGCCTTCTCTTCTCCAGGTTGAACAACCCCAATTCTCTCAGCCTGTCCTCATAGCATCTCTCAGCTCCCTCCAGGAAGTCACACCAGTACATATGGGGTTATTTCTGACAGGAAATCCCAGCCACATGTCACTTGCAGTTCTTCTGAGGACTTCTGCCAGTACTGGGTGTACAAGAAAGCAGGCTCCAGGACATGGAAAGCACAGTTTGGCTTTCATCCCATGGTGCCAGTATGCCCTGCAGACTAATCCCAGAGACCAGAAGCTCAGTTTCAAACTCTGCAGCAGTCAGTACAAGACTCTGAGCCACCTGGTATGGCTCAGAGAGCTTAACATGAAAATCAACAGCAACCTTGTGCATGGGCCCCCACCAGAAGAGGCATTCCCACCTCATGCTAGCATCTCAGCTTCTCCACTGTCTGGGCTAGCTCAGATACAGCGGTCCATTCTTACATCATCTCAGAGCGACTGTGAAACCAGAGCCTTCAGTGCCACATGCTCCTGCCACAGCAAAACGACATCCTCATCCACTGAAGCTCTTCGCCCAGAAGAAGCATTTGAGCCAGCAGCCACCTCCATGTGGACATGAACAGCAGGAAGGTGTGGACATACCCTCAGCAGGAGCAGGCAAGGCAGCATGGCTATAAAAGCCTTCATGTGCTGCAGCACAAACCAAATCCCTTTTGGAAAAGCTCAAGAGGAAGACATGTCAGGGAACATTACCTGGATCCAAGACACAAAGTTAAAGATATTAATTGGTCGTACAAACTAGCTTTGCCAGGAGTAAAAGACTGAGCTCTATTCCTGTGTCTCCTAGGGCATGGGATAATTATTCACAGGTCTGCTCCAGCTTCACCCAAAAAAGCTGCATATTGTGTTCAGACTTCAGTCAAGAGCCAGTTGCAGCTCAAGAGTCAGCTGAAGACATGCTCCTGCTGCCAAGGGCACCAGCAGCGATCTGGATCCCTGGGAGCAGCATTTGGCCGCTGGACACGGGTCATCCAAGGGGCCTGCTCACGCCCCAGGTCTTCTGGGTCTTCATCCTGACTATCCAGGCACTGGATTCATCACAGGCAGCATGGAATGAGCCCCAGGACAGCCCACACAACTCAGAGCTCAGACCCCAAGGAAGCTCATCACCTGCAGAGCCACGCAGCTGCAATTGCTGCTGATTCAGTTCACAACAGGCTCATTGTGAGAGACTCCAAGTGCTGAGCACTTTGTAAGGTGTTAATGCACACAATCCCCCAGCTGTGGCCACTCTGGACAGCAGAGTAATGCTCCTCCTCAAGAGTCTGCCCTTTCCCCCAGGGCATCAGAAGAACCACCACCTGCTGTCTCTTGCCTCCTCCTTCTTTCCATGGACCTCCTTAGCTCACCTTTTTACTCCAGACCTACTTCAGTCTTCCAAAATGCTTCCCCCTCCAAGGAGGAAGAGGAGGAGAACACCCCTAGCCCTCTGCAGGGTATGACATCCACCTCCCCAGGAGCATCACCACTGCACCCCAGAGCCTGTCCAAGCAAACCACCTGAGCTAGTACCACTACGGGTCTGGAGCAGGGAGCCAGGTCTCCAGAAGAAATCCTCCCCATGTATGAGCTCATTTCCAGTCCCTGTGCTTGGACAGAAGCCAAGCAGCCACAACAGGATGCAACAAGGACACCGCTGCTAGGTTCATCCACCTCAACCCAGCTTTACGTGCACACCCCCGCTGCCAGCTCACCCATATCCAGGGAACATGGCTCCACACCCTGCTGCAGAAGAAGCACCACCATGGCATCACACCCCCACACAAGGCTCCTGCAGGGATTTCAAGGCACAGCCCCTGCCCCTCCACATGCAATTAGGGCAGAACGGAGTTCACCATCTTCCCATGCTCATCCAAGCACCAGCTTGCAGCTTTCCAACACAACCGAGCCCAGAGTTTCTACCCAATTTCCCCCCATGCCTCCCCAAGACAGTGGAGGCACCCACTGCACTCCCCCCAAACCCCACATCCCTGCATCCAGCCCTCAAGCCACTGCCCTTCCCAGGTGCACCCTGTACATGCATCTGGAGAGCAGACTACGCAGCCTTTCACCCCTACTTCATTTCTCCCCTGTGCTCCAGAGCCCCTCCTCTGATCCCAGTCCCCCTTCCAACGGCTCCCAACCACCTCCCACAGGCTCTCCACAACCAACCTACCCCCTCTCAGTAACACCTTCTGCACCCAAAACCCACCCACTTTTATAGGGGAGGAAGACCCTCCCCTCCCAAATAGCAGGGGAGCTTCCCAATTGGCTGATGGGGCAGGAATGGGTGGGGTTTCAAGTTCTGGCCATACTCAGCCCCTGCAGTTGTACCCGCGTCTAGGGTCTGGTTGGACTGGGAAGGAAGCAGGGTCCCCCATGAGGAAGGTTGGGTGCTTGCAGGAGGGCTGTGGTTCTGCAGAGGGCGGTGGTGGCAGAGCTCAGCCCTTGCTGTAAGTGATGTTGGCTTAAGGGCGGAGTCTCTGTGTTCAGCTGGGAACATCTTGCCATAATGAGTCTCTACTAATTTAATTAGCAAAGCAGGCTGTAAATGCTTCCTCTGTCATGGGAAGGAAAGCAGAGCTCGGATGGAATCCCGAGTTTTGTAAGCTGTCCCTCTTGATAGATATGAGCTGAGTCTCCTGGAACTGGTAGCACTATTATCCTCTTGTCCTGTGAGTATCCCTTAATCTGTCACTTCTAGTGTTTGTCATGCTATGTTGGCTATCCCACCTTCTACCTCCAAGAAGGGGCTCTGTGTGACTCCTGGACTTGGAGACAACATTCAGTCTCCTGCAGTGACTCATTTTTTGGGAGTCCCCAAGTCTGAGCAATTAATTTACCAATGATTTTGCCTCTCATTAGAATCTAATGTTTATTTGGAAAAACATTTCCAGCATGAGGGTGGTCAAACACTGGAACAGGAACCCAGAGAGGCTGTAGGATTTCCATCCTTGGGGATATTCAACATTTAACTGAACAGGGCCCTGAGAAACCTGATCTAGTCCCTTCTGACTTAAATTACTCTGTAATTATATCATTATAAGCTCCCTAGGGCAGGACCCATTGCACCTTTGCTTCTCCAGGGGCACTTCATGTGCGACCATTTGCCCCCAGCCCTCTCCAAGAAGCCCACGAGGGTAGTCATAGCCAAGCAGCAGCCTTCGGGTTTTATTATCATTGTTTTATTTCCATTAGTTCTAAAGGTGTAGAAGTTACGTGGATTGGTAGCCATACTACTTCATAATATGTATTTTTTTTACATCTTTAAATAATTACAGCTTGTTCAGTTGGTTGGTTTCCCTCTCCCCCCTTACAAATAAGTGTCTTGTTTCCAAGGGGCCTTCCCAGATGATCTGGGAAGCTTCAAACTTTATACGTGGCGGGGGGGAAAGCGAAACAAAACACCACCCCTGACATAGTCACAGCTTCAGTGTATATTAAGAGTTGTTGATCGGTTTTAAAGCTCCCTAACAATATTCCTGAGCTCCTCCTGACTTCACCCTCTCCAGCCAGCCCATAAGATTGCAAGTGAAACATGGATCTCTTCTGATCAATTTACAAGAGAAGAACTGAAGTCATTCAAGATATTGCACTTCCACAAAGAGGAAAGACATTTAGGAATGGTTAAATGACCTTTCTACCCCTCTGGCTCCCTGTCCTGGTTCTCATCTACTCATTTCATTCTGGTGACCACCGAGCCATTGCAAAGGTCTGGTTTGGCACAACCAAACCTTGTGCTGCAAACCCTACGACATCAAAATTTGCATGTGTGGTTAATGAGGACGTCTAAGGGAACGAGTCCCGCAAACGGATTTATATACGTGCTTAAGTGTTTTGCAGGACTGGGCCCTTCCCTCTTGCTCCTCAGGGCAGGGATGGTTCTTGGTCCTGCGTTTGTGTAGGACTCGGCCTGGTATGACCCTCACTGGGTTCTCCAGCCACTTTGCAATAAAATAAATTACAGCAATAATAATAGCAACAATTATCTTGCTGTAAGGAGTCTCTAATAATTATATCTAATTATATTAGTAAAGCTGGCTCTAAATGCCTCCCCTATCATGGGAAGGAAAGCAGAGCTCAGACGGAACCCTGAGGTTTTGTAAGTTGTCCCTCTTGCTAGAATGAGCGGAGTCTCCTGGAACTGGTAGCCCTATTATCCTGCCGTCCTGTGAGTTCTGGTGTTTACCATCCTGTGTTGGCCATCCCAGCTCCTACCTCCAAGAAGTGGCTCTGTGTGACTCCTGGGCTTGGAGACAACGTTCAGTCTCCTGCAGTGACTCATTTTTTGGGAGTCCCCAAGTCTGAGCAATTAATTTACCAATGATTTTGCCTCTCATTAGAATCTAACAATTATATGGAAAAACATTTCCAGCATGAGGGTGGTCAAACACTGGAACAGGAACCCAGAGAGGCTGTAGGATTTCCATCCTTGGGGATATTCAACATTTAACTGAACAGGGCCCTGAGAAACCTGATCTAGTCCCTTCTGACTTAAATTACTCTGTAATTCTATCGTTACGAGCTCCTTAGGACAGGACGCATCTACTATGGTGTGTTTGTACAATGCCTACCATGATGGTTCTCCATCTGTCTTAATATCAGTGTTGGCCACAATATGGCAAGTGGCTCTGACCTGAAAATAGCTCTACCGCAGTTTTGGGTGATCAAAAAGAATGACGAACCAGGTGCATCTGAACTTCTACAGCTTGTGCTGCAAAAGCGGAGACAAAAGAGCTGATTTCTACCGCTAAAGAGATCCAAGTTGTCCTCATGGCCTCCAGAGCCTCACCTTTTGAAAGCAGACATCTTGTTCTGTTATCAGGGTACTTGTAAATGCTCCTCTCTGTGTTTCTAGAATTATTTTTAAGGCTTTGTGGAAGGCTGAGAACCAGTTAACTAATCTCTACTGTGGTCATTTAGATAACCTGAGGGGGCACAAGGCAGGCTTATATCCTGCAGGGGTTTTCCCCTCTTGCATGGCAAACAGACTCCTTTATGGCATCTCGGAGTGTGTTTTGAGGGCAGGCGCAAAATTCAGCCAGGGAGTTTGGCTTTGAGGGTGGGAGGAGGAGCACAGTAATAAGGCAAGGTGGACAAAGCCTCTGGGAGCTTCTAGATGGAAAGAGAAATGGGGCGTGTGGTTGGTCTGGACCTTAGCTCCTCTCCAGGAGACCACCCACTTCACTCCCTCTCAGGTTGTCCAGGGTATCCCGCTAGCCAAGTGGCGTCTTTGTGGTGCATGATTCTCTGTCACAGATGGGAATTCACAGCCAGATCCCAAGAGAGCTCAATTGCCATTTACAAATGAATATAGTTTAAGGAGGAGGATGGCTAACGACCTGCATGCCCAGGGAAAAGCACCTTCATGTTTTCAGCCCAAATTCATATTTTTAGGTGCTATTTCTGGCCTCTTCTCTGCAGCCTACCAGGCCTGAGCAGAATCACAGAATCTAATCTATTTTTATTCATATTTCATGAATGTCTTTTCCTTGTCTTTAATAAACACTAATGAGGCTAGACTCTGCATTAGCTCAGCAAGACAGAGTGGAAAATATGGTGCAAACACCATCCAGCCATTCCCATGGCATCACCACCATGGTGTTTTTCTCTGGGGAGTGCAGAGGCTCTGCCACCCCTCCAAAACCCTGCAAATCTGCGTTATGCCGAGCACGGGGAATGTGGAAGGGTCCAGGTCTCTACTGTGACTCCAGTCCCAGTCTTTACCACCACCAGTTCAGTTGAATTCTTCTCCTTAAAGAAGCTTTTCTACCATCAGGAGGAAAGAGTTCAAGCAAAGACAATACAATGCCATTCTTTTGCTTCGAACATGTATGTGGCTTCCCTCTTCGCCAAGCCATGTGTCTTGGTGCTTGGGTGGAAACATTCTTTGTGGGAATGTTAAACAGTGGGAGACAGAGGATGGCACATTTGGGAGGGATGCGCAATCCCTCTTCCAGATTTTTACTTGGTAGTTCTGTACTTGAGTTCTGGATGCAGGGAGGAGAGGAGCTGGCAAGGCAAGAAGCGTAACAGAGTTTGGGAGCGGACAGAAACAAGAGTGGAGAATCTTCTAGGACGAGGTCTCGCGGAAATTCTCTGCTTCGACAGGCAAAGCTGTCCCTTCTCAGAAATGTTGATGAAAACATCATGGCAAGCATCTGGTGAAGCACTTAGACTGCACAGGGGAGCTGTGGCATCTGCAGTGCTGGAGTTTGTTAAGCACATGCTAGAGAAAGAGCAGTCAGGGCTAGGTTAGGTAGACTTGATCCCACTGGGAAAAGGGAATGAGTCAGTGAGCTCTCAGCATCTCTTCCAACTCCGTTTGCTAGGATTCCCTGGTTGCTGAGAGCCTTATGGGCAAGAAAAAGCATGAGTCTTGTTTAATACTCATGCGTAAATAGAGTTATGTTTCTCTTGCAGGCAAGCGAGTCTATGCACATGCTTGGAAAAGAAAACAGCCCCTGCCTACCTCTGTTAGAGGCTGAATCCTTTGCTTGTCACAAAAGGTGAAATCCTAAAGGGTTAGATGTGTGAAATGGTGGCGAGCCAGTTGTTAGGGGGAAAAGTGGGCACTCACAGTACAGGCAAAAATAAATGACAGTCAGATTTCATCAATGGCATCAAGACCAACAGGAACGTATGCAAAATAATTAAATTAACTGTCTCCAAAGCAACAGCACAGCAGCATTAGAAGAGCATCTTTCACTTGCTGTGCTCTTGAATAATCTCTAAGCCTGGCTCATAGCTATCCATAAGGGAAGAGCCCAGCAATCTCCTCCAGGATTTGATGACCAACGTGGGTCTCCTCTACCTGCTTCCAGAAGGTTCTTCCTTCCAAAGTCTCCCTTTGACTTTGGACAGACCTTCTCCAGGCTCGGCCAACAACTTTTTGAAAACACAGTCCCATGATTTTGTTATGATAAATAGGAAAGGAGTTACTATTAAATACGGACATTCATTAGCTTTTCAGACCATCGAGGAAAATGAAGACAATGCTCTAGATGTGTGAGCTGAGGATGTGTGTGTGGGAGGGTCTCTTTTTTTCTCTGCCCTAGATCATATCAAATCCACTAAAGCCACCACAGCACGTCTAGTGAAGTCTGTTCGACAAACTGTTCTGGAACTGGCTCCATTTGGTGGAAGATCACTGAATTTGGGTAATGAGAAGACGGTGGCATTTTCTTCTGGTCAGGAAAAGAATGGATGGTGACAGAAGACAAAAAAAAGTGTCTCTGCTCCACAATTGTCTTGAGTCTTAAATGCCAGATATTTTTAAATAAACAAAACTCAAGAACTGTGTCCATCTTTGTGTTTCTGGCTATTTTGTGGAAGGTGGTGACAATCAAATATAGAGAGGCTCATTTAAAGTGGGGGAAAAAGGCTTCAAATACATTAGGTACTTTGAGATTTGAGTCTTCTCTGTTCGTTTCATAAGAGCTCTCCTATACCTCAGATAAGTCCTCTTTACCTCTTTACTGGAACATCTCACAAGGGGAGAGAAGGCAGGAGAGCAGAGGGGGTGGGAAACAACATTGACTTGATGATTACGTGGCATCTTCTTCATCTCTCAAGCAGATCAACCTGAAGTCCATGGGTGGAAGACCAGGTTATGCAGTTATGATGTCCCCATGGTTTTCAGCTAACACCAGGCTGTTCCAGGAGTCCTGTTTGGAGCTGGTTTGTGGAGACTGGCTGATAGCTGACTGGTAAGCCTGCGGGGAAAGCTTCAGAGCTGAAATTGCAGGGTGAATAGACGATCCATGTCCAGACATGGCAGAGACTGAGAATGCCTATGGAAAAAAGGAAAATCCCGTGAACAAAACTTCGAACCATAGAGGACCACAAGAGTCCCTTTATGGGGGGCTGGTGCTATTGTGATAACGTATCTCTGGATTTGCTGTAGAGCTGCAGATTGCAGCTTATGCATGATGCTTGGGACACACTCTTTCCTTGTTCTAGACCCTGTTCTTTCCTATTGCTGCACATGGGGCATCTTGTTCCCTTCTAAATGTCAGAAATCACAGAATCATAAAATGGTTTGGACTGAAGGGGACCTTAAAGATCATCTAGTTCCAACCCCCTACCATGGGCAGGGACACCTCCCACTAGACCAGGTTGCTCAAAGCTTCATCCAGCCTGGCCTTGAACACCTCCAGGGATGGGGCATCCACAACCTGCCTGGGCAACCTGTTCCTCTCCCTCACCACCCTCACAGGAGAGAATTTCTTCCTAATGTCTAATCTAAATCTACCCTCCTTCAGTTCGAAACCATTACCCCATGGCCTATCATTACACTCCCTGATCAAGAGTCCCTCCCCATCCTTCCTGTAAGCCCCCTTTAGGTACTGGAAGGCTACTATAAGGTCTGCTCGGAACCTTCTCTTATGATCATTTTACCTCCCAAGGCTTGAGATTTCATTGGCCTTGGGCTCTCCTAGCTTTCAAATGGCCTCCTGTGGATTGCAGGACATATTAACAGTGCTGCAAAGTGCTTGAGGTGCAGGATCAGTCCAGCACAACACTCAACCACTTATTTTTTTTTTTCTCCAGGTATCATCTTGTTTGAACGATGGAGTTCCCTGTATGAACCCAAAAATAGAGCAACTCTCATAAATTACATGATACACTCTGCCTCTTAATTGTGCTGTGCTATAAAGATCATTAACCAAGGCACAGTTATTAAACCTGCGGACACCCACGCAGATCAGCTCCCAGATCTGGGTGTTGCTCAGCAGGAGACACACCTTGTGTGGCTGCAGTGCTGGAGCCAAGACATCTAGTGGTGGATGCGGCACAGAGCACACCACTTCTGCTTCCTTGCTTTACCTTCGCAGGGACGCGTCTCACTTAGATTGGGGCTTGTGGGAGTTTATTCTCCTCACATCGCATTTCTCGTGTCGCTCGACACACAGCCAAGCAGTGTGGAGAAAGTAGGGTAATATTGCAAAGTTTTTCCTTGCTCAAGACAAATCAAATAATAAAAATGGAACGGGCATTTTCTTGCTATGGGACCTATATAGCTGCCTAGCTAGAAGGAACTTCATGTTTTCAGCAAAGATACTACGTCTTGTCCATTCAGAGCTGCCACACATCATTAAAAAGCTATATTGTGCTTGTAGACATTGTGGCAAGAACACAGGGGTTTTGCCCCATAGAATGGTTTGGGTTGGAAGGGACCTTAAAGATCATCTAGTTCCAACCCCTCTGCCCTGGGCAGGGACACCTCCCACTAGACCAGGTTGCTCCAAGCCCCGTCCAACCTGGTCTTAAACACTTCCAGGGATGGGGCAGCCACAGCTTCTCTGGGCATCCATCCCAGAGGATAGATCTTTTACTGCGAGCTCCTAGACCCCTGGGTTGAAAAGTATTTTTCCACAGAGGTTTTGAGGATGTTCTTCTCAACATGTCTACCATCCTAGTTCCCCTCTTTGTCCTACTGCCAGCATCTCCCCTCTGTACCTGAGAAATTGGGCTGGGGTGCCCATAATGAGATGAGAGCCCAGGTTCTGTTTTTATGGGGCGCATTTCCTCAGTGGTCGTGGTGCTGCTGCTGCTGCTGGTGGAGCTGGTGGTCGGGGTAAGACTCTCACTGCTGGATGGACCTGTGAGAAAGCAGATGGTAAACCAGGCTGTTCCCAAAAACATTTCAGTATGGAGATACACCCACCCCCCAAGAAGTTAGTGTGGGTAAAAATAAAAAAATAAATAGTGGGAAGGGCTTTGTTACTGCTGAAAGGCATTCAGAGATCCCTCATTTTTGAAGAATCAGCCCATTTTGTGGTTGGGTGTCTGACTCGCAGGACATGATGGTCAGAAACACACATATAGACATACAATAAACTTCCTTATTAATCACTTACCTGCTGGTGTCTTTGTTTTGTTAAGGTTCTTCGGCTTGCGCTTCCTGGTCTGAATGCCCTCTTTTCTCATTGCTAATGGCCTTGGAACCTATGGACCCAAATAAAAAAACACATTGGTTTCTGTATGATGACCATAAGGTCATCTAGGAGAACATGATTCCAGCTCTACCTCATAGGCCCTTGAAAACCAGCTGATTTAATTGAAAGCAACAAGATGGAGGCCAAAGTCACTGGGTGTGAAGAGATATGTCAAAGCTATAAGATATGCTTCCAAATGGTGGTTGATACCCCCTGTTCATCAGTGTTTAGGAGGCATTTGGACAATGCCATTAATAATATGCTTTTGGTGAGCTCTGAAGTGGTCAGACAGCTGGACTACATGATCACTGTAGGTTCCCTCCAACTAAAATATTCTGTTCTGTTCTGTTCTATTTTATTCTATTCCATTCCATTCCAAGTAGGAACAGAATAGGTTTTTCACACCATAGATATTGAGTGTTCAAAGGCCAGAAGGGATAAACAGCTCAAGTGATTTATTTTCCTGTTTAACTCAGAGCAGAAGACATCTTTCTGGCTAATACCTGCTTTCTGGAAAGGTACCAAGCCTTTGTGGGGAGATGTCCCTTAGGAACTGATCCTGCTGAGGTAGTCACCCTCATGGTCAGAAACACACTGGGACTTCTAGGAGGAATTTTTTGGGTTAGGTAAGGCTTCCCTTCATCCACCTTGTCTTCCAGCTTCTACCTGACTTCCATCAATGTTATTCCATCTGCTCTGAAGGACTGGACATCACTGAGAGCATGGGTGTGTATAAAAACCCCAGGAGTAGCAATGAGAAGTGGAAGGGGGGTTTGCTACTAAGCAATCGCCAGGGTGTTGAAGGCCTCTGCCTCTGCCATGGGGGTGTCTCTGTTGCCGTTGACTGGTGGGAGAAGGACTGGTGATTTGCATCTTGAAGGACTCCAACAAGACTCTTCTAGCTATATCAGACATGACATAGATACATGAAGCCCCCACTGACAGGAAGAGACTATCTGGGCACCCATGCAAGAAAAGTCATTGGTCGCTCCCACAAGTCTACAACCAAGTCTTAGGTGGGATCTGACACTCCATGTGGAAGGGCCAAGCCCTTCTTTGTGCTTCTGACTCAGGTTTTCACTTAAGTGCCCGAATTTGGGTGGGAAGAACCTGGGCTGAGTTTTGTTGGGTTTTAAGACTTGGATGCAAAGGGTAGCAAATTAGTATGTGAGAAATGTCCTGCGTCCATCGCCCCTCGCCAGTATAAACATGGTGGAATGTTGAGGGGGACTAAGGCCCATAGAGACAGACGGAAAAAGCTCCAGGAGAGCAGAGAGTTGTACAACGAAGCCAATGCCCACCTTGGTGCTATCCATACCCTCCTCACAGAGAGTAAAGATCAATGAAGGCCTTACCCCATGGAGCTTCATGTAGAGTCCGCAGGCATTACAGACGGGCTCTCCCTCGGCATTCCGACGCCAGAGCGTGGTCGTTGTTGTCTGGCAGTTGGCACAAGAGAGGCCGATGCGGCGGGAAGCCGACTGTGAGAAAATGCAGAGGAAGAAAACACATCAGCCCACCAGCAGCATTTCAGATCCCAATGAGCTTGCTCCAGCACGCCTCAAGTTTTCCTCTCCTCTTGTCTCTCTTATTTCTCTGTCTTTTCTTTTCTTGCCTTGCTGCAGTGGATAAACAGCTGCTTTTTACTTCTTCTTTTGCCTTTCCACTGCCTCCTGCCTGCCACTGCTACGCACATACCTCAGCTGTGCTGGGGCATCTCAGATGGTGCCAGAGGCATCACCTGAATAGAGCCCCAGATCTCCAGTGGGTCTAGTAGAAGCTTAGAGACCCACCACATGTGCACACACCTACACTAAAGTGTCTGGATCTCAGACCATCCTGCCCTTTCAGGCTCCCAAGTCCTTCACCTTCCAAGCATCATCCCAAGAAGACATTATCAATGCCATGAATGTTACATACTTTGTTCATGTGGCTTGAGGGAAAGATAAGAAAAAGAGTGCTTCCAGCAGCATCGTCAATCCCCAACAATGAAGCAGTGCAGGGAACAGGCCTTTTGAAGTTCCCTTTCTGGGTGAACTGGTTTAGCCAGGCTCAAAAGGCCACAGGAGGATGACAATGGGCTTGAAACCGTACAAAATAACAGTTTTGAGCTTGGAAGCAGAGTGGGAGGTGGAGGAAGAAAAAGCCACATCCTCCACTCCTGCCTGACTTTTCCCAGCGTCCTTCAAAGTTCAGGTCTTAAGAGGCTGAGGATAAAGTCTGGATGGGCTGGGGTCAGATTCCCTCTTTGCTTGCTGATAAACTGGGGACTGAACAGAAGTGCTAGAGCTGGGTGAAGATGCCTGTTCTCGCGGTGCCTGAAGAGGAGCCTTTAGGGAGGAAATCTGGTGGTCTTGGACATCTATCCAGCTCTGCAGACCCTTAGCTGGCAGCTGTGTAAAGTGGTGAAAGCCTAGGAGATGAGGACTTGGCAGTTACCAAGGATTTCCTCTGTGATCTTTGCCATAGCTTTCTCTCCGTGCCTTCTCCTTCATTATAAACCAGGTTCGGTTACTCTACAGCAGCAGGACAATAAAAAGTTGAAATTCAAGTACTTCTTAAGAACTTCAAAAGCTGGAAGCCCCTTTGGTGCAGAGAAAACACAGTCTCCTTTAGTTGAAACCTCACCGTGTATTAGCTTCAGTCATCGGCCTTTGTAAATAGACCAAGAGCTTAAAAGAGAGGTTGCATCAAAGGCAAAGATCTCTCCTTGGAGAGCTCTCTCTTTTTTCTCTTTATTATCTATGAAAAAAGGGGTTACACAGTGACAGATGAAACCCAGTCACTTGTACTGAATATATTTATTTAGGTAGACCAGTTGGCATTACTTTAACCACACTCCGACATTGCATCCCTAGACATATCCTCCTTTTCTTCACAGAAATTCTCTTACCAAAGAAAACCCAAGAATTTGGCCATTTTTGCAAGTTTTCCAGGTTACCAGCTCCCCAGCCAAGTGACAAAAGTACCTGTAGAGATCTGCACACCTCATGCATTTATATTTCTCATGAGGTTTTCCAAGCCTTACCCCAAGGCTGTGCAGAGTTAAGAGCACTCGTTGCTCCTTGCTGTAAAGGACCAAGCCCGGGACCCAACGGGCCATTCCTGACCCTTGGGCACTGATGTGCCCAAGGACAACACCTAGACCAGTAAATGGAAGAGGGCAAGGGCCTGGGTGGCAGGGTGACGACACTGCCTGGCTCAGTGCAGTGTTGAGGAAAGGGTTTTCACAAGAGGGCGCTGGGTGGCTGTGGCTGGTGGCAGCGCTCAAGCTGTCAATGTCATTTTTGACGCTTGCAGGGGACGGCTGGGTTTGAGCACAGGCAGGTCTGGGTGGTGCAAAGGGCAGGGCGGGTTGGGGACAAAGCCTCATGGAAGACAAGGAGTGGGGAAAGCCAGTCCTTGGTGACTCCTTTCTGCCTGGGGTTGTGATGGACCCTTGTCCCTGGGGCACAGGCTGCAGATACCTCCCCAAATTGCCTCACCAAAACAGGCAGGAACAGGCAAGGTATCAACACCAAGATGTTCCCATGCATACCCCATTCTGACCCCACAGACTTTGGGATGCCCTCACCTGCCCCACAAGCTCTGCCTCAGCTCACCCTATGGAGCCGGGATGAGGGATCCAAAAAAAGTGGCCAGTTAGCATGAAGCGACCAGGGAACAAGGACCCTGAGGGTAAGAGAAGATGGACTGGTGGTGTGGTGGAACTGGAAAGGGTTTCCATTCGTCCTGACATACCTACAGGGATTCTAAAGCAAAGACTGGCTTTTGCTAAACTGCTACCAAGGCTCTGTCCCTTTGTCCTTCAGCCCCTTCCACCGCCTGGCTTAGGTGTCTGCAGAACTGGTCTGGACAGTACAGTGTCTTGGAGTGTACCAAGTACAAGACAATCCGGTTTATTTTGGAAATCTGGACCAAAACCACCTAAACTTGGCAGAGGAAGAGCCAAGGAGTTGAAAGACCCCTGGCATCTCCACCTAGCCGAGGTCTTTTTTGCCTCATCCTCACACGCAGCTGTGCCCCACATGCATTGTGTGATCTTGACTCACCAGCCTCCTCTGAGGTTTGAACAAGGGACGGTTGATGCCGTTCATCTTGTGGTAGAGCCCGCAGGCGTTGCAGAGGTAGTGCCCCGTGCCGTCTCTCCTCCAGAGCGGGGTGGACATGGCCCCACAGTTGACACATTCTCGCCCCTCAGAATAATCATCAAAAAATTCTGCTGCCATGATGGGAGAGAAGGGGAAAGTCATGGTTAATTAGGGAGCTGTACATTTAATTTCTGGTCTGGTTCTCAGTATTTGAGCCCAGAAGTGGCATTTCAAGAAATCCCAAACATTCAGATTTTACAAGGTGCAATAAACAGCTTTTCCCTTCCCAAGGAAACCCCCGGGATTATTGGGAAAGAAGAACCCCTTTCCCTGCCATACAGTGTTGGCTGCAGGACTTCTGTGGCAGCAGGGATGTGCTGGGACACAGATACAAGGAGACAGAAATAGAAACCTCTCCTTCTGCTCTGACGTTATCCAATTTCCAAGATTGGACTTAGCCAGGGCAAACAGATTGGGGCAGGCGAACAGCCGTGTTTACAACCAAGACAAATTGCCTGCGACCACGGACAAATGCAATCCTGGACCCACGAAGCAGAACTGCCTGGAGATCAGACACTGCCTGAGCATCTCTCAATGGGGCTCAAGCCAACGTGGACAGGGAAAGCCGTGCCTGTATGCCCTGCTACCCCCCAGGACTTCTGCCCACCCAGCCCATGCCAGCTCCCACCCTCCGTGGAGGGGAACTGGTGTGAAGAGCTGAGGGGGAGAGATGTTCTGGTGCCTTTGCCCTGTTTTCTGCACGAGAAGCATCTCCCCAGCTGCAAGAATCCACATGGACAACCCCAGGTCAGGCTGTCAGCTAACAGACATCATTAAGGGTTCACAGGTATCACAGAAACTCAGCTTTTGATGCAAACCTCCATTGTGCTTGATGTCACTCTCCAGGGGTTGGTGCGTTCACCCACCACATTCCTGGTTGACCCTCCACTGGGACCCTGCTGCAGCTGTACTGTGGGGGTGAGGACAACTGCCCTGGGCTGGGCCAGTCCAATCCCTCTGGCTCTGGCAGGTCCACATCATCAGTGCAGAGGTCAACGCAACGCACCTCGACTGCATCATCATTTGGAAAGACACAGGTCAGCTCACCCTTGGACACAACACCCTCTAGAAGCCAAGAACTTCACCTAATAAAATACAAGCATCACCTACAGCCTTGCTGAGCTGTAAATATAGCTGCATCCAGCTGGCACGGCCCTTGAAAATGCATGTTGCTGATGGTCATCCCACCTGGAGAGTATTGAGTTCAGCTGGGGGATGTATTTCTTCTGTTACAAAACCATTCCTTCCTGCACATGGACATGTTCTGTTGTGGGCACCAGAAAGGGAACACTAGATGGTAAAATAATTGGGGAGAAGAAAATGACAAATGACAGCAAAGGGCTCTGTTACTTAGCATAGGCTGGGACTAAACCAAGCTGGTGAAAAAATTCCCAACAAACTGCAGAGCACAGGAGATGTTTGGAGGACAGCAAGAGCTTTTCATCAGGACATTCAGCCATTAAAGACCAGCATAACGTTAATTCTTAAAATGTGATTGTGCATCTCGCTATATTTTGTTCTTGTCCACCTGCTTGTTATACGAGTACCTCAGCTTTCTGCTGGAAGACAGCAGTTCCCCAAAGAGCAAACCAACTAAATTTAGCTTCTTCCTGATCTGTGTCTCAGTCCCATGCGAATCCTCTTCTATCTAATAAGGGTTACATTCAAACGTCAGCCCTATTTTCTCTTTTCTCCAGACTATTTTTGGGAAATCTGCAGGAAACTACATAACCATGAAACAGCCAAAGGATCAAAAAATTACTGAAGTGATGCCGGTAAACAGAGACACAGAGGAAAAGATTCATGTGAGCCTAATTCTCCTTAGAAAACCAAGCTAAAAATGGCATGAGATTACACTATGTGGCATGGGGAAATACTAGAAAATAGTAAATGAATGTACCCAAGGGGCTAGGGAACCAGAAAAGAAGGAATCCAGTATCTTCTCAGCAGTTTAGGAAAACCTCGTTGCCTTTGAACAATTCTGGTGGTTTAGGAAAGCTGGGAATCCCTCCAGGTGATTTTTGTACACGTGGATTCAGTGACACTGCAACCAAAATGCCTCGCTTTCCCCTTTAAAATCACGATTGAATCACAGCCAAAATCTAGATCAAATAAACTTCCTTTGAAAAGAGAACGGATTGGAACAGCTGGTCAGGAAAAAACTAATTTCCTTGAAAAATCTCAAGGAAGGAAAACATTTCACTTTTTTTTTTTTTTCATCTTAGAAGTTGTTGAGGTTTTTGATTATCATTTTCCAAAATAAAAGCAAAATTTTTTTCATAGTGGTTTTTATCCTGCGAGAAAAACCGTTCTTCTTTTAAAATAATTCAGTACAAAGTTGTTGACATAATCCAGGGAGAATTTAGGAGAGCAGAGGTAGTCCAAAGATGATAGTTAAAATTCTTGACCGATTTGAGTTGTGTCTGTGACTAATTACAAAATATCAGTTCTCCTGGAGATTTTTCCACCATAAAACCAAAATCTGAAAGTTTTTAATCAAAGAAAAAGGAGAAAATTCCTATCAGTCCCTCAGAAATGTTGAGTTAGACTAATTCTTGAATAAGAAGGTCCCTCAAGATGGGTGTGATAGGAAGAAATGTCAAGTATGGGTGGGTATACTTCTGGGTTTGGAAAAAAAAAAGAGGATGTGGAGTTGAAACCAGGCAAACCGTAAATCTCTTATTTTCTGACAATAAGCAAATTTGCTACTGAATGTTGAGTGTTATTTCCTAAGGGTTTGTGTGACACCCAGCTCCACTGTCCACATTATTTTCACTGTTGGTTTGTAACCAGACATCCAAAATCCCAGTGCAAAGCAGTCTTGAGACTTGCTTCTTTTGCTCTTGTTTTTCATCTGTTTTTGTTTGAGCTGTATTCATCACTACTTGTTTGGGGTGTTTATTTCAGTTTCCGTGGGATTTGGACTGGAGCATCTCTCTTGAGGGACTTTCACTGGTTTATTTTTTTAAAAAACCCCTCTTCTACTTCTGCAGTAATAACATTTGTGTGATTTCCCCCTCTCAGCTGCAGACAAAGGTGATCCTTGTGAACGTTAGTAAACAAGAATTACCGGTGCTTGAGATGGGGAAGGAACAGACTTTGTTCCCGGGGCACACTGAGGCTCCACGCAATGGGTGGCTCTCCCTACTCACAGCCCTCGTGGGGTGATATCAGATGGGTGCGTCCCTGGCATGCACCACCCAGTGCTTAGTCAGAAGATGACATCTGCAGAGTGCAACCTCATTAAACCCCTTCCTGGAGCCCCATCAGAGCAGAGGGATCTCCTTGACCTCAAGAGATCTCACCTGGAGGAGAAATACCCTCTCCTGCTTCAAAGTATGCTTGGAGATGGCAGTGGATGTTGTCTTGGACACTGCTGGATGCTGGCTCAGAGAAGATGGCGTAGGCTTAGTGCATGCCCTTTAGTGGACAAAGGGTGTTTGGGCCCCAATGGAGAAGTGGAAGGCAAGGGACTAGATTTCTTTCTAAAAGAGATGCTGTAATTTCACAGTATCACTAAACTCAAGGATGAAGTGGCCGAAGGGAGCTTTCTGAGCTGACCTTCTGGCCACACAGCTGAGACATCCCAGCTGCTCTGGAAAACCTGAGGGTCTATAAAATAGTGAGGAAGTATTACCTGAAGAGCTGCAGCCCATGCAGTTTGACATGGGTGGGTTTCCAAGACCTACGAAACACAAATGCTCAAAATGCTTGTTTCTGAAGATCTGGGCCATGGTCTCTGCCTGCTTCCTTCCCCCAGGAGCATAGCTGGGGGCAAGACCACCTCTCCGTGCCTGGGTGCTCACAAGAAGACAGCAATATCTCTAAAGTCCCTGCCAAGACAAGCCCAGTGCTCAGAGCCCACAGGAACCGTGATCCACCAGCGAGCTGAGCTATATTGGGCATAGAGGTCACTGGGCTTCAAGTGCGCTGATTGTTTAATTTGCCACTGTTATTAATAACGGGGATTAAGGCGCAGCAGACTGGAGGCTCCCCAGGAAAAAGCAGCAAAGCTTTTGCTTGGCTTCCGTCTCAGGGCTGGAGCTCTAAATCCTGGCATTATGAGATCCCCTGACACTTATTCCTTGTACTTAGCAGCCGGGAAAGGAAACGTTTATTCAGACAGCAAATTGCCCGAGTGGCTCCCGGAGGGCCCTGAACAATGCGGGGGGAAGGAAAGGCTCCCCCAGTCGCACTCAGGGCAATAATTTCCGTTTTGTGGCACAGGAGCCGCTGCCTGATAATGGAGATTTATGGGTCCATCCGGTGACCTCTGTAACAGCCTTTCTGCTGGAGAGATTTACTCCCTCTCCCGAAACCAGGTAAGGGACAGGGTTGAGGAAAGGATAAAGTTTGCTGGTTAGGCTGAGAAGGACACAGACCCATGGATGGAGTAGCCTCATGTGTGCTGAGTGGCCTCATCTTCCTCTTTGAACACACAGCTCCCCTGAATGCCTTTGCCCAGCCTTTGACTTGGATAATATCAGCCTCGGGATCATCCAGTCCTTTTTATGGGTTGAGTCCCTGGCCTTGACTAATGCTAATGGCCTTTGACTTAGTCCTTCTACCTTTAGTCCATGGAGAAGCTTCTCACATGAGAGCAGATCATGAAATCTCACTGAATGACCCAGGCAGTGGAGAGGATGGATTGGGTCCTGTCCCTATCCTGGTCATCAGCTTGCTGTATAAAAGGAGATCTTTTTCCCCTCATACCTACTGTTTATGAGGTCTGCAAGGTCCCCAGGGCAGGAAATGTCACTTGTGTGTTGCACAACAGCCTCCTAATCTTGGGTGAGGCCTTGAGCATGCTAATGTCAGAAATACTTTCCACAATGGGACATTCAGTCCCCTGGGAGCCAGGAGCAGCTCTGAAGTGGGTTGCTGGAGTCTGGTAGGGAAAAAAGCATTCTTCGATGTGACCCTTCATGGCTCTTAGTCATCGGGAGTGGTCCTTCACATCCACCGCCAGGTCCACAGAGATCAACTGGTATGGACAATGCAGGGCGCAACAAGAAAGCAGATCTGAGCGCCACCAGCTGGCCCACACCTACAGGCACTTTTTTCCAGCGTGGCTAGGACATGACAGCATCTCTGACCAAGGACACAGCCCACCCAAAGTCTGAGTGCTTTTGTCTTCCCAATCAGGAGAATCAGATACCCTCTCACAACTAAGCCAGCTGGGGATCAGAGGGAGGTTGCCCAGGGCTTGAGTCTGAAGGGTGGCTTGAAATCCCCTCTCTGGGTCCTTCCACCATCTCTGCAAATCCCAATTCCAACAGCATTCCCATTCCTAGGTCCAGACCTTCTGGGTTTGTTTGGGCTTTTCTTAGCAACCCTGAATCTGTTAACCTTGGAGAGATCATCCTGACACATAAACCTGAGGGATTGGGACCAGAAAGAATAATAACAGTAAAAGCACCTCCGATAGGGGGATTTTGAATCCTTCAGTTCAAAGCCAACAACCAGTTTATAAGTTTCTGTTCCCAAATCAGCCTCTAGAAGGGGACAAAGAACCCTCCCTGCCCTGGTTTGGGGTCAGACCCTGCTGCATGAGAAACGTCAACAAGGTTGTCTACCTTCTTCTGCCCTCCAGCCCCCTCCTGCCTTCACCCCCTCTGGGTGAAGAGGAATGGAGAGAGACTTCCATTAATGTAGCCCTGGAGTTTTGTTTACAGCTGGAGGGATATTTAATATCAACATTTCCCCCAGCAGAAGTGTCTTCTCAACCCAATGAAGCAACTCAGCAAAGGAGAAGCTGTCCTTCAAACACAGCCAGGCACTTACAGGCTCTAAACAGACCCTGAGAGCAGTTTTTCCCCACAGAGGAGCAGTTTCCTAAAACAATTTGTTATGATAAGAGGTGAGAGCCACGATCCTGTGTATACACTAATCCCAAATGGGCTCTCAGGGGCACTCGCAGATGAGGCAAAGGACATTGGCCCCTTCGGACACATGGGCACCCTGGGATCCCACCCAAGACACCCTCACCTTCTACTTCAAGGGACAGCCACAACAGCACGGCAGGGGAACACGGGATTTGCCATTCCCAGTTCCTCAGGATGGTTTGTCCCAAATCCCAAGTTTGTTGCCATTAAAAAATGACAGTGGGAATCCTTCCTAAGAATTCCCTTCCTAAGCCTTTAAGGGTCCTTTTAATAAGTGTTTTGCTGCAACTAGTGGAGCCGAAAGTCACATCTTCTATTTCTTTTGAACGGGTTGAGATGCTCCCATGAATTGCGTGACTCCAGAAGCTGAAGTTTCAAGGGGAAAAGCCCACCAAAATGGTGGTTTCTGGTCAGATCACAGCAGTTAAAAATGCTGGTTGGTCCATTATCATGGTAGAGCAAGGCTGAACTGGAAAGGAAAGCAGGAGCAAAAACCAAGGAGAGACAAAAGTAGAAGGGACATGGAGCATCTGGAAATAAATGAGCCCAAATGTATGCCTGGGAGAGATCTGTAGCCAAAAGCAAGCTGTCGGTGAGCCTTTCCTTTTTCTGCAGGGACATCCTCAGTTCGACACACAGACTGGGATCAGAAAGCCCATGATAAGCTAACGGAGCTGAGGATGTTTCTGTAAAAGCAGGTTCTGTCCATTGTCTTTTTCCCTCCCTCCCCTCTGACTGAATTTGGGGGAAATTCATCCAGGGCCCCGCTATTTTAGAGACTAATGGGACCTAGACATGGGGAGAGCAGGACAGTGCCTGTTTGAGTAGTGCCCATCAGTGGGTTGGTTGCTGGTGGGAATGTGCTCCCTGCTCTCCTCTGATCCGGATTATCAGAGAACATCGCCTGTGTGATTGCTGGTCTGCAGGAAACGGAAAAGGGGGTAAATTCCTCACTGTTAACCAGAAACACAGCTTCAAGCAAAATGCATCATTGTGAAGCTTCACAGAAATGGCCCGACGCTGTCCCAGAACGTTTTGGGGTTTATCTGATACGTCTACGATGGAGAAAATGGTTGGTTACTCAGTTGGCTGCCTGACCAAACGGCTTTCCCCCTGCAAACCTAAAGACCCTACTTTATTGCTTGGGAAACATTGAACCTACAGCCTGGCTGAGACACGTGCCGCTTTTGAAAAGGCAAAGAAATCTGTTTTCTCCTTGCTTTGTCCAGCACCACAGCCCGACTGTTCCTGTGCAACCCTTCCCAGGCCAAATGTTTCACGTCAAGGCAAAGGGAACATTGCGTCCCTCCCCTGCAAAGCTCCCTCCTCTGCCTGCAGCAAGCCAAGGTCTGTGGCACACACCATTGCCAACAGCCAAGAATACTCCTTTCCTTCATGGATATGTTTTCCCCGGTTTGAAGGACAGTGGAGGTAGAAGCAGCCAAGGGACCAGCTGAGATCATGTGCAAGAGGGAGACGCCGGGGAGGTTGGTCAAATCCTGGGCCTGGATTTGAGTTTGGTCTTGGCTCTGCAATAGGATTCTCTTGAGCAAGGCTTTTCATCTCCTTGCAACACTATTCTTCCCCCATGACTGCCCTGCCTCACCAGAGGGAGACAACAGGACAGCTTTCAGAGGCCACAGTCATAGATGTGGAGATAAGCAGTGGATGGAAGAAGGGTGGGTGGAAACAGGCTGGATTCCTCTAAAGCAGACACAGATAAACTGCCTGTTTTATAAGGGGCAGGGGATGGTCCTGGGGGACTGGCCAACTTGGTTGCTTGGAAAAGCATTGACAGCTTTCCAACACACCAGAACCCAAACCGTCAAGCCCAATGGTTGTACCAGAGCTGACTGCAGAGACTGTTGACCCGCATACTGGAATACCGTAAAGTGCCCATGTCCAAAAGCTACACAGTCTGCCCTACAGAAGACGGGCATGCGAACACCCCTGAGGATGTGGGGTGCTTTTGGTGGGAGTAATTGCTGGCCACCCCTTTGATAGCAACCTGGTGTCCTACAGCAACTTCTGCTGACTCTCAAGTTGTGCACGTGTGAAGGTCCAAGGTCTGCTTTATTTTGCTGGGATGCAAGCCTGATCCCACCCACCAGTGACCTCCCCTTTCTTAATCCTACTTACAGTTCTTACACTTGTAAATATCTGAGGCTCTTCTGATAAACAGGAGATTCCTCGGCTTATCGACTGTCCAAATATTTTTTAACAAATCTTAGATTAGCACGGAGAGCCCAGGGAATGGCCAGGATGGGGCCATCCACAGCCTGGGTTCTGCTTGGCAGGAGGCACCTGGAAATGGTCTTTCTCTTTTTTGACAAAGGAAAAAAGCTACAGCGTTTTCCTCCTTGAAACGCGTCCCTTCTCCAAATGGACATGCCCTAGCAGAGGCTCTGCTTTGATGACTGCAAGGGAAGGGATGGTGGGGAAAAAAAAACGTAGAGGATCAGAAAAGCTTGGGATTTGCAATGCCATGATCCCACCTGAGCAGCTGTTTCTGAGTTGGGCACAGGCAATGGACCATCTCCAACATGTGCAGCCGTGTCTGATGTACCCACAGGGGACTACAAGCAGGTGTGCTGTGGAGACATGCCAAGCTGCTGCTCCATGGCTGAGCCATGGGAACTGGCCTTATGGCTACTGGGTAACTGGCGAACCCTGACCCTAAGCCCAGCTAGCAGAGTCTGGCCATGTTCAGATGCTCTCAGACTCCAGTCTACAGTGGTCACATCTAAACCGCTTTCCAGGACCTGCACCAGGAGATGCTTGGGTCAGGCTGAGGTGCTTGGACCATGCCAGGGGCCGTGCTAACGATTGAAGAGCGTGGTCTGTTGGGTTCCCCATGGCTGGCATCTGGCTCTAATTCGTCATCAAGCATGACACAGCCTTCACGTGCTCTTGGCCCTCTCGGCCTCCTGCAGAGCAACTGATGATGTGGCACTTAGGGACATGGTTTAGTGGTGGACTTGGCAGTGTTAGGTTTACAGTTGGACTTGATGATCTTAAAGGTCTTTTCCAGCCTAAAGGATTCTATGATTCTATGAGCTGAAACTTCTTAAACCATGGGAACCCACTGGCTTGTGACTGTACGTCCCAGTGCAGCATCAGTCTGTCTGATGGTGACCATCTCTCTGTCTGTAGAGGTGACTACCAGCACCCAGGTAGACCAAAGCCAGGGCCAGCTCCGAGCCCAGGGAAACTGGTGCTGTTTGGGATCATTATTACAAAGACACCAGGGAGCAGCTGGGCAGATGTATGCAGACAACAGAGCCAGTAGTGGGAGAAGGCACAAGGGGGGACAGCACAAACCAGAGGCTGGGCATTAGGAAAAGGGTTTTCATTAGGAGCTGGGAGAATCTCCATCCCTGGGCATTTCCAAGCCTCATCCAGGTGGATACACAGCTGACCTCAGCTATTGCCAGTGGTTGTCCTGCTTCAAGCAGGAGGCTGGACTAGAGATCCCTCCAATGTGCGTTTCTACAGTCCTGCAACTCCAGAAACTCAAAGCTGATTTGTTTTTCTTTCCCAGACTGGTACAGATCAGAGAAGAAGACATTTATCTAAGTCAAATGGGCAAAATCCTGCTTGTAGGAATACAAATAATTGTATTATTGTTATCATGTGTGTGCATGTATTATACATGTGTATGTATATATGTACGTTTATATAAATTTACGTATTTGTATATAAACACACATACACCATGTCCTTAAGAATGCCATCGTAGCAAGCTGGAAGTCATCTCTGATCAGTTCTCTCTGGTTTTGCTATTAGAATTACTATTCTATGGCTACATAGAACATAGCTGTATAGAACCATGTATATATATATTTATATATACATACACAAATATAACACACATACACATATATGAACCCCCCACACACTTTATATATATAAAACATGTAGTTGCCATGTGTAGTAATATATGAAATACATAAGGTATATATTGCTCTAAGCTCCAAATGCGACAGCACTAACAAATATTGATTATCATGTGCCTATTCAACCCCCGCCCAGCCCCAGTTTTCTTCAGCTTGCTAATTTAGACACGGATTCTGACTCCAACTGGGAGGTGATAAATACGCTGATAAATACCACGCAGAGGAGTTACACCAAAATAAGCCAGGCCGGATCCTGGCCTCCCTACGGGCCACCAGCCAGGGACAAACAAAAAGGTGTTTACTACGGTTCATCGCGTTATAGGGGACGGTCAGTTTGTCTAACCCCCTGGCCCTTCTCTTTTCCTCTTTTCTTAGTTATTCTGCACGTTAAGTCAACTCAGCCCCCGAGCGGGGCAGGAGGACAGAGCGATTCTCCCGGCCACCGATAAAGCATCTGCAAAGGTCAGTTCGTGCAGAAACTGCAGCCCGGGCCAATAAACCAGCAGGTACCGGACTTATCAGGGCAACATATAACTTGCAGTTTTTCTAACTCAATTGATTGGACTTTTTATCTAAAATAACAGGCATTATAAGATAGGCGAAAGTCGAGATAAGGAAGAAAATTGAGTAGGTCTTGAATCAAGAGATCAGCTCAGGGACAGGTTCAAACTCCCACAACCTGCCCCACAGGAATCAATGAAAGTTTCTTGGCGTCGTCCACTCATTTTGAAAACGCAGATGAAAGTTGAGCGAACTTTGAGACCGTGGCGTTTATTCTGTGATTATAATTAACCTGCTCACCCGTTGTTATTGATTTTGCGCGAAGGGAGGTGACAGAGGCTGACTGGGATGTTGGTTTAGGAGTGGAAATGGTTGGGGAGAGGGGGCAGCGGGGCAGGCAGGGAGCCCTGATGGGGGGAGACCCTGCCTTGGTTGGGGGCAAAGGGAAGGGGGAACGAGAGGGATCGTAGAATCATAGAACAGTTAGAGTTGGAAGGGACCTTGAAGATCATCTAGTTCCAACCCCCCACCCTGGGCAGGGACACCTCCCACCAGCCCAGGTTGCTCCAAGCCCCGTCCAACCTGGCCTTGAACCCCTCCAGGGATGGGGCAGCCACAGCTTCTCTGGGCAACCTGGGCCAGGGGCTCACCACCCTCACAGGAAAGAATTTCTTCCTAATATCTCAGCTAAATCTCCCCTCTTTGACCCTCCTGGTTGTGATCCCTCCTGGTGGGATCTGGGAAAACCCTGGAGGAGGCCAGATCTTCACATCCAGGGGGTCAGCGTCGATCAGAGCATTGATGATGTGCCCCATTGAAGCCATGAAGGACCGAACACGGGAAGCCCCTGGAGAAAAGCCTTGGTGGTGCCCAGGATCCAGAGCATCCTCCCAGCCCTGGGGAGCATGAGGAGGAGACACCCCCCAAGCCAGCTCCCTCTCTCGTGCTCCGCATCACCAAGGCACGTCCCAACTCAGTGTCCTTCCCAGCAGCCTGTCCCCGGAGCAGCCAGCCCCTGGGGCCAGCGCTCCCTTCCTAAAATAATCTCAGACATCTGGGGGCCAAACATGTCATTCGGAGGAGTCCTGATGTCTGGGACTCACCGCCTCGCTGATTTTTTTACAGCTCCAGCGCTGCAAGCCCTGCATATTCAATAATGATGGCTCCCTGGCTTGCGAACCCAAGAACTTGGACAGGGGTTTAAATAATAAATATTAGATTATTTTTATGTCTCTTCTAGAGTTTTAACACGTAGGAATCAGGGTTTCCTGGCTTTTCTCTTGTCCAGAAAAGCTTCTCCTTCCCTTCCTGCAAAACCAAAGCCTGATGTACATGACTTCAGAAGCTGGAGCTTGAAGGAAAAACGGGATGAAATGAAGCACCAGGGCCGGCAAGAGCCGAAAAGCGGACAAGAGGGAGATGCCTCCCAAACTGCTCAGAGATGTTTGCAGAGCCAAAGGAGACTCCCCCGGCCCTCAAGGCGACTTGCCTAAATATTATAGACTGTGCGAGCAGGAGCGGTGAAAAAAAAAAGCAAGAATTGGCAAAACCTTGCTCTGAGGGAGCGGTGTGGTCTCCTCCTCCTCCCTGCCCGGCTCCATCTTTGCCCACAAACTCTTTTGCTGGGCTCAGGCTTTAACTTTTTAGGAGACCCTGATGGCACCAGGCGCCCAGCCCTGCTCCAGCACCCCCGAAATACATGGGGCCGCGGATGGAAGCATCGACCTGAGGAGAACGGCTGAGTTTTGGGGAGGAGAACGAGAGCAGGCAGCGGCATCCCACGGCGGGACATCTCCTGAAATGCTCCCCCGGCAGACACCGACCATAATTCCCAGGGATTAGGAGGAAAACATTTCCAGGGCAGTGATTTCCTTCTCCCAGATTCAGAAGCTGCCGGTACCAGCCCCTGGTGGAGACGGGAGACCGGCCCCGCTGCATCCCTCACCCCACCTCTGCTGGAAAACTCACTTTTCCTTCACTTGCCATTAATTTATTTCCCCCCCACCCCGTCTTTCACAAACAAAACGAACGTCCAAATCTCTCCCAAGACTGGCGTGCGCCATTCCAGCCCCACTGGCTGCGATAAGGGCTTCACCAGCTTGATGGGTCACTAAAAATAATTAAAAAAAAAAAGCATAAATCCCTTCGTTCCGCAACATATAAACCAAGTGGCCGTTTTCCAGAAAGGAAAAAGAAAAGTCACACTGTTTTTTGGGGTTTTTTTCTCTGAGAAAACCCTCTAGGTCGCCATATGATTTGCGGGGGGGCTGCGTTTCTTCCCTATGGAAACTTCTTGCGTGGGCCTGATCCTGCAGCAGCGCCCGGTGAACCTCCTTCTGCTTTCAAACAAGGATGGTTTGAGCTCTGGGGAAGCAAGGTGGGTTTTGGGTTTTTTTTGTGGTCATTTATTTTTTTCACAGCCCATACTGAATGTCTTTTATAAGGGGGGGGGGCCTGATTCTGCAAGCCTTGCCTGGGGGGAAAGCAGCAGGATTGGCCTTGGAAAGGCAGAGAAAACAGCAGAAAGACGTGGGAGGGACACGACTTTGTCCCCCCTCCAAGCAAAGAGCGCATCCTACATTTAGGTGTC
>VWZL01006686.1:208082-229502 GCA_013396915.1 Stercorarius parasiticus | reverse complement strand
TTCTCTTCTCTTCTCTTCTCTTCTCTTCTCTTCTCTTCTCTTCTCTTCTCTTCTCTTCTCTTCTTTTTCTTTTTCTTTTTCTCTTTTTCCCCAGTGGAACAGGGTTCATGGGGCAGCACTTTGTGCTGGGAGGCAGCAGGAGGGGACAGTGGCTGATCCGGGATGATCGGTGCTGGGAGGATTTAGGGAGAGCCAGGAGCCGAAACCCAGCCAGGACCAGGAATTCCAGGGAAAACGGGAGCCACAGGATGAGAACGCGCGTGCCCTTGCGTGATGCCACCCGTGTCTGTGCTACCTTGTGTGCATGGCAGGTCGCCGCTGCCAGGGACGGATGTGTCCCAGGGTAGACACTGAAAACATGCTGTGGATCAATGTGCTACGCTCCGGTTTTCCTGCCAAAATCAAGCAAATCCAGCCTAAAATATCAGGGCTCTGCATTTCCCCACCCAGGACCCTCTCGACTGGTGGGGAGCTGTGAAAGCCAAGCAAAGGGGGGGCTTCCCTGGGGGCAGAGGGGCTGCGTGGCCACCACCCCCCAGGATGTGATGAATGGCTGCGTGGGAACCCACGGGCGCACGTCACGGGTGGGTGGAGGGGATCCCCGGGGCCCCCCGGTGCGGGGGTGAATGGGTGTCTGTCACTCATGGGTGAAGGGATGAATGGGGGTGTGTCACCGCCGGGGTGCTCTGGCCCATTCACTACAACGTCCACGTGTGTGGTTTTACTGTCATTACCACAGTGCTGCGAGGTAATGACAGTGAAATGACACGTGTGGAGCTCACCTGCCTCCACCCTGCTGTGAGATCGCCTCCCTGGCTGGTGGGTACCCACCGGTGGCTCAGATCCGGGCACAGCCGCTCGTGTCTGGCAGTGATGGTGATGGAAAGCCCCTTCCCTGTGGGAGAGGCTGGAAAAAGCCTCCTCCATCAGGCAGAAGGCTGAGCTGCCTGGAAATGCTGGAGCATAGCAGTGCGGAACCTCAGTATCGCTGCCCATCTATCCATTTACCCCTTTATCCATATGTTCACATGTCCATATATCCACATATCCATATATCCCTTTGTCTATATATCCATATACCCTCATATCCACATATCCATATACCCCTTTATCTATACATCCACATAGTCACATGTCCACATATCCATATATCCACATGTCCACATATCCACATATCCATATACCCTCATATTCACATATCCATATACCCTCATATCCCTATAACCCTTTATCTATATATCCACATAGTCACATATCCACATATCCATATATCCCTTTATCTATATATCCACATACCCTCATATCCATATGTCCATATATCCCTTTATCTATATATCCACATATCCATATATCCAAATATCCATATATCCCTTTATCTATATATCCACATACCCATATATCCCTTTATCTATCTATCTACATATCCATATATCCACATATCCATATATCCATATATCTATGTAACTTTCTAGCTATTCTGATATCTATTTGCCTATTTGTGCCTATCCACCTGCTGAAACACCTATTTATTTATCTAGACACATCTCTCCGTGTCTGTCTCTCCCTTATGTGTCCGTCTGCCCACACCCAGTCACTGTGTGTCCTTATCTGTCACTGTGCCTTTGTCCATCCCTCCCTCTGGATGTCTGTCATGGGTCTGTCCATTGAGCTCTGACCCACACGACTGCCGGGACTACCTCAGCTATGGGGCTGTGTCCCCCTGACAAATGGCGCTGCCTGTACCCCCCCATATCCACAGCTGCCCTGGCCCCTTGAGTCTGCCTCTTTCCCAGACCCACAGGGCAGTTTGTACCCCCTGGCAAGTGATGCTGCCGCTACCCCAGACCTATGGGGCTGCCCGCCCCATGCCTGTGGGATTGCCTGGACCCTCTTGACCCATGGGGCTATCTATACGCCCGGACCCAGAGCCCTGCCTGCAACCCAGATCCACAGGGCTCCCTCCACCTGGACCCACAGCCCTGACTGCATACCAAACCCATGGGGCTCCCTCCATCCAGACCCACAGCTCTGCCTGCATCCCAGACCCACAGGGCTTCGTCCACCCGGACCCACATCCTTGCTTGCACACCAGACCCATGGGGCTCCCTCCATCCAGACCCACAGCCCTGCCTGCATCCCAGACCCACGGGGCTCCCTCNGTCCACCCGGACCCACATCCTTGCTTGCACACCAGACCCATGGGGCTCCCTCCATCCAGACCCACAGCCCTGCCTGCATCCCAGACCCACGGGGCTTCGTCCACCCGGACCCACATCCTTGCCTGCACCCAGACCCACAGCCCTGCCTGCATCCCAGACCAATGGGGCTCCCTCCATCCAGACCCACAGCCCTGCCTGCATCCCAGACCCACGGGGCTCCCTCCACCCAGACCCACAGCCCTGCCTGCCCTCTATCCTGAATCCGTTGGTCTCCCTACAGCCTGGCCTGATGGGGCTGCCTGCATCTCGGACCCTCTGCCTGCAGACTTGGGGGGCTGCCCCAGTGGCGTCCCCGACTGCCAGCCATGCCGAGCCAAGCCGTGCCATCAGCGGTGCCGTCGGGGCGGTGAGGCCGTGGCTGTCAGCCCCTATTGATGAGGTGTGGGTTGATGGCGAGGAGGGACAGCCGCCGGCTCCGCTCCAGACTCCCCGGCGCTGGGGTCAGTGCCCCGGCCAGCCCCGCTGCCGCCGGGAAGGGAAGGGCCGGACCCAGAGGGGATGCTCCCGCTTTCCCTCCAGCATCACCCATCGGGCACTGGGCTGTGGAAACCGGTTGGATATGATGAGAAAAAGGCCAATCCCGACCCAAATCAGATGGTAGATGCGGTGTCAGGATGGAGGCTTCAATCACTGATTTCCTTCTCGACTGAAAAAAAAGCATTTCTCCCTCTGCACCGACACATCGGGAGGTTGCATGGGTTTGAATTAATCCACCTATTTCTGGAGAGGGGGAAAAAAAAAAGAGAAATAAAAGCGAAACCACAAAGACAAATGCTGTTTTTTCACACTGATGCTCAGGGGTCCAAGCACTGAACCTCCACGTGCCAAATCCACGTGGAATGCTATCGCACGAGCAAAGGAAAAACAGGGATTCACGTGCTGGGGTTTCATGAGCGGTAAATGCAGGGGGTTGGGTTGACCTTGGACTAGATTGCCAGGCAAAAAAACCCCCACAAAATATTGACAATTTAAAAAATTGAAAACTTGGGAAAAAAAAAAAGGCATAAAAACATCTAGTCTTTTTCAACAAGGAGAAAAAAACAGCCCCTCTGGTGCAGGGTGAGCGTGTGATCTGAGGTTGGTGGTGTCCTCCAAGGGACACTGGAGGCGGCTGGGAGCTTTCTGGGAATCTTCCTCTCTTCTCTTGATCCGTCACAGAGGAATTCCCTGAGCTTGGGATGCAGCAGATGCTCACACAGCCCTCCCAAATCCCCCAGCCTTGGCTTTGCAAGGGAACCTGAAAGCCTCAGGCATCCTGAGAGGTGGGAGGACAACCGCAGGTGGGAAGGACTCAGATCCTTCGGAGCTGGGGACGTTTAGGAGTGGAGGGTGGATAAGTGGAGCTGGTGCTATTAAACAGTTGTTAATCTCAACGCACTGCCAGGGCTGTTTTGGATTAGGTCTGATTTCCATGTGATCCACACAACAATTAATCTCTTATGAAGAAAGGCTGAGGGATTTGGGTCTTTTCAGTCTGGAAAAAAGATGGCTGAGGGGGGATCTTATCAATGCTTATAAATACTTAAAGGGTGGGTGTCAGGAGGATGGGGCCAGGCTCTTCTCAGTGGTGCCCAGTGACAGGACAAGAGGTAACGGACACAAACTTGAACCTGGGAAGTTCCATCTCAACATGAGGAGGAACTTCTTTCCTGTGAGGGTGGCAGAGCCCTGGCACAGGCTGCCCAGAGAGGTGGTGGAGTCTCTTTCTCTGGAGACATTCCAACCCCGCCTGGACGCGTTCCTGTGCCCCCTGCTGTGGGTGACCCTGCTCTGGCAGGGGGTTGGACTAGGTGATCTCCAGAGGTCCCTTCCAACCCCTGTCATTCTGTGATTCTGTGATTTCTGGAGTTGAGGTGACATCATGGGATTTTTTTTTATTTCCTAACTAATATCCATCCATCTTTGGTGGGAAATATCCCACCAAAAACCCACACAGAGCACCCCTTGAGCTGCTGTTCTCCAGCCGAGCAAATGTCGCAGCCTTCCCCAGATTCCCTCATGGCAGCAGGAATTCGGACTATGCTTCTGAGATTCCTACGGCTCCACAAATAAAGCTTCCATCTTCCCTTTGCCATCGGGAAGAGTCTGCTGGCTCTCCTCCTTCTCCTCTTTTGGGTTTGTAGCGTAAGGAAAATATGTCTGGAGTTGTTAATATTGCTGATGCTAATATTGCTGATGCATTGGCATTGCTGGAGAGCAGCAGAGTTGATGACCCCTTAAATCTGCTGAAACCCAGCTTGTCTTTGGCTTCCAGGCTCATGATGCAGCTTCACACTGACCTAGGAGTGCTCTCCAGGATGGAAAATCTTGGGTGAAGGCGGCATTTTGTCATCTGTGGAGAAGAGCAAGAAAATCCACAGCATACTGTCATAGAATCGTAGAATCATAGAATCACAGAATGGTTTGGGTTGGAAGGGACCTTCAAGACCACCCACTTCCACCCCCCTGCCATGGGCAGGGACACCTCCCACTAGACCAGGTCACTGTAACATGAAAGTTCATTTTATCAGAAAGTGATATTGTTATCGTTAAGCAAAAACTCCGGCGCAGCACACCATGGAAAGAATACTCAGATGTGTTGGCAAATTTATATCTAATTAGCCCTCATTCTTAGATCATTAATACGGTGTTGGTATCGTTAATAAGCAGTAATATCTTCTAGGCAATGTGCTTGGGGATGGATGCACCTCTGATTTTTTCATGCGTTATACAAATCAGGAGGAACGCTGTGATTTCTGGGGCTGGCAGTGTAGGAGGGGGTAGAGGGGGATTCCTGGGCATGGATTGAGTTTTGGAGGTTTTTATTGGAAATTAAGAAAAAAAAAAATAAATGCCAGTGAGAGGCAGGAGGAACATGGACTTGAATGTCTTTGTAGTTCTAGCTATCGTCTGTCAATCAATCCATCAATCCATCAATCAATGTATCTATCGTTCCAGGTGGAAAAAATATAGATTTAGGTAAATATAAATATTTTTTCTATATAGAAATTTTTTCTTCTATATACAAAAAAATATAGATATAGATTTAGATAAGGTCTGATGTGCTTAAACATGCAGCTACATGAGTTTGTAGCATACCTAGCTGAACAGAGCTCAGGCTTAGCCCTACGTTGTCCTTCCCTGGCCAGGTACCAGGGGCTGGAAGGATGCTGTAAGGAGGGTGGTGGAAGATCCTCATCTGTTGTCATAAAGGAAAATGAAATCTTTCCTTGAGCTGGATACTGTGAACTGCATCTTGCACCTACACCTGGGGTCTTTCCCCATAACCAGACTGAGATTTCTTTGGCTTAACATTCTTGCTAGTAACATAAAAACAGTAATAAAGAGGGAACGGGAGTGCAGGGAGAGGGTGTAGCTTTTATTAGACCAGTTGACATCTTTGGGGAAAAATAAGTGTGCTTTTGCCTGGGAGCCATTACCATTTTTTTAGGGTGAGCAGGGTTCTCTGACCTGTCAGAAGTTCTGGGTGGAGGCAGAGATCTTCCTTTGCTCTCCCATGTGGGTGGCCACTATCTTCATGGTTGACTCTAAGGGGACTATTGCGCTGGTGAAAAGATGCGCTAACAGCATTTCAAGCAAGGGGGACAAAGCAGACTTTGATTTAGTACATAACAGCAAAGATTAGATATGAGGAAGAAATTCTTGGCTATGAGGGTGGTGAGCCCCTGGCCCAGGTTGCCCAGAGAAGCTGTGGCTGCCCCATCCCTGGAGGGGTTCAAGGCCAGGTTGGACGGGGCTTGGAGCAACCTGGTCTGGTGGGAGGTGTCCCTGCCCAGGGCAGGGGGTTGGAACTGGATGATCTTGAAGGTCCCTTCCAACCCAAACCATTCTGTGATTCTGTGATCTTCAAAGCACCAGTCTTCACATGGCTGGAAAAACGTGTGTCACTGCAGCGTCACCCCTGCTGGTACCCAAGGGGTTAGATGAAGGGTGGCTCCTGTGCTTTGCAATGACACCTCCAAGAGAGACAGCTGATCTTGGGCTTCTCTCAATTAGCTCTACCTCCCTGGGAGTCACTCCTTGGCCATCTGAGAGCAAAACCAGGCTGGATCATATATTTTTTTTTTCTTTTCCTTTCCTTTTCTCTTTTACAAAGCATCCCTGGGCACTTTATAAAGATTACCAAGTTAAGCCTGAAAACAACACTGCGGGGTACGTAGATCTTATTATCTGGGAAGACAAGGGAGAGGATGATTAAAAGGCTTGTGGGGGACAGCAGATCCAGGACAGGACCCGTCTCTCACAGAGCACTTAGTCCCGTGCCTTAACACAGGATTATGTATTTTTGGCAGAACAGCTGTGAAATCTCACTGTAATGCCAGCGGGACATCGGAGGCATCCAAGCGTATTCCAGTTGTTAACACCCAAAGATAGGCAAACCACCATGGAGAAATGGCTGCGTGCACCCACGGAGCGCTCCTCTGCAAAATGCATACTTTTGATTTACTGTCTTCTTCTGACGTGCAAAAAGCACAATTTTGTAGCGCCTCTCCACACAGACTGCGGTAAAGCTGTGTGTCTAATGTTCGCTCCAGAAAAACACACACGGCAGAAGAACTGATTAGGAAACGCGTTTTTCAACTCGGTGGAAAATCCTCCCCACATCAAGAAAAATGGCATTTGCGTTTTGTCAGGAGGAGGCAGAAATACAAAATCAGCAAACTGGAAGGTTCAATACTTTTTGTTGCTGGCTGAACAAAGCTCCAAAGCATAATAGTTTTATTCAATTTATTATTATTTTTTATTTAATTGAATTTCACTTTCAGGTTTTTGGTTTGGTTTTGGTTGGTTTTGCTTGTTTTAAAAAGATTTGAAGCCATTTCTGGACGAACGACTCTTTGAACTCAATAAAAAGCAAAGCGAGACTTGAACTGCTACAAGCAAGAAGTTTAAACGTTTCTAATCGTTTTCAGCTACGTTTGGGACTGAGGTTTTTTTCCTGAAAGGACAATATAATGGCAGCATGAATTCAGATGGGCTTTACTAGTTATAGGTGAAAAAATTTTGAGATATTTTCCTTAGCTTGCAGTAAAATTGTGTTCCTTCTTTCCAAAGTCTTCTCTTTTTTGGGGTTCATATAGAGAATAAAGGACATTTCCAAAATCCTTTCTTCTTATTGCATGCCTGCAAGACTAAAAAGCCTTGGCTGCTAACAGAATGCAGTGGGAAAAACACAGAAGGGGCAAAAGATGTTACATTTTACATTGTTGCAGGCAAAAACCAAACACAGAAACAAAATAAAACCCAATGGAGTCTGTGTTGTTTAACCATTTATTTCCTGGCTTTTCATCTTCCATGGAAAATGTTATTAAAAATGTGAGAGCCACAGCTCTCTGGCACGAATACCAGCATACCAAGAAAGCCTCCAGTGTTTTTTTTTCTCACTCGTTTCCATGGGATGGACATTTCTATCATCCCCCCTTGCAGATGTTTCTTGTACTCACCTGCTCTTTGAGCAAACCTCAGCATTGTAGCTGGGTCACATCGTCACGTCATCCCTGGCCTCGAGGCTGGAGGCGAGACGCACTTAGGTTTTGCTCTTTGTTCTGCACATCTTTGGACACCATTTGGAATAAATGACAGGGTTTTTTTGTGGGCACCCTAAAATCTTTAATTTTCCAGTGATCTGTTGCGTGACAAGCATCTCTGAGCCTTAGCTGTGCCTGTCTTGGTTCCTGCTTTTTACCTGTCCTTGGGATTTTGGCTCCAAATCAGAGTTAACATGCCCTGCAGGGCTGTTCATGTCTGATGGAGACTGGGCACTATGCTGTTGGGGGGAGATGCCTGGAGAATTGCTGCCACCATCCCTACTTTCTTCAGACATTCAAGGATGCGGGTAAAACTCAGGGATTTTTTGTAATCATGGAAATCTCTCTGATCCTCTCCTTTCCTCTGCTGTCCAGGTACCTCCTATGAGTTGCAAAATGGATGTCCCGCTTGCATCCTCAGCTGAACAGGACCAAATCAAGTCATACCCACATCACATCTACCGCAGGCAGGGGCTGTGGCTGAGGTGCAGCTGGTGAAAGTAAGGGCAGAGTCAGGCCCCTTATCTCCCAGGGTTAGTCCCTTCCCTTTCTCCGGGGCCCATAGACTGAGTCCCATCAACTGATGGAGTCCCATCAAATGTAGAGATCAGGAGAATGTGTCAGCGAACGGCTGTGAGTCCACTTTGCTCTGTCATTGACTGGGAGGATGATCTCTCTGCTACGGGTCTCCTGCCAGATTTCGAGGCAGGATGTCTCCTAGTAGGTTTAGCCACATTGGAGCAAGGGTGCTGGACATCAGCCACAGGGGCAACCAACCAGATGTATCCCAAACTCTGTGTGGGAATGTGCCAGGACCGAGGTGGTTTGGCTGTTGCCACTATGAGCTGGGAGATGGAGTTTAATAGGATGGATGTGGCCACCTGGACAAAAATCAAGCCTGACTCGGTTATAATTTATTTGGCCTAGCTGAGGATTCTGTGGCCAATTACCTTAGCTCTGCTGCAAGCTGAGCTTTGAGCAAATCACATAAGCTTAATGTCCCTCTGCAGTCACTCCAGAGAGGTGGGTGCTTCTCAGGTGGAGGAACCATCCTTCTCCACCAGTTACTGACAATAATTTAGACACCACTGGGAAGCATCTGAAGTGGATCCAGCTGGGCCTCCAGGCCAGGTCCTCCTGTGAAGTGGGCTTTGTTTCTTTCCCTTGTATGAAGCTGGACACCAATGTTAAATACAAGGTGGAGAGTGAGGACATCTTCTGTTGGTGATGGATTTATTTTTCAGAATTCTTGGCCAATTTCACTCTTTTCATGTTTGGAGAAAAGAAAAGAAGGTGAAAATATATAGAGCTTTTCCCCATTTTTCCTGGTTTCTCTTCTTTCATTTATTTTCTCTCTGCTGCTGGTTCAATGCTGGAGACCAAATGCCTTACATATTGCCATTTTTGAAAAAAAAAAGAGAAGTATTTGAGGGAAAACTCTGCCCTTCAGATTTGGCCTGTTTGGAGCCTGGCTCATCAATGAGCTTTTACTTTTACTTTTTTCTTTCTTCTTCTCCACCCTATTCTCATCCTGTCAGATGAATCCTGATCTCATCAAGATCGCTACATGTGCTTATCTCCATCCCATTGACTGGAAGAGGGTTGCTCGGTAAATAAAGCTAAGCAAATGGTCACGTCTTCAAAAGATATCAGGACTTTAGATGGAAAGGCGTCTCTGGCTGAGGCGCCTGTGTTCAGTAATGTCCTGACTTGGCCTGTCCTTTAAAGCACTGTTGGAGGAGATGTCCTTAAGGCTTGGGAAACCCTAGCTCAATTCTCAATCGTCCTGAGACTTCGGAGAGGTCACTGCACCTCTCTTGGGAGCTCAGTTGCCCATCTGCTAAAATAGGGGTAATAAAGCCTCATGGGGTGCAAGAGGTGCATCTTTGACTGTGACGTGCTCTCCACGTAGCCAGGCTCTGAGATGGCACGAGTCGAGGGGATGTTCATCCCAGCATCCAGCTCACAGACAAGGGAGGGAGGGATCTGACCGTACAAACAGAGATTAAGCCATTGATCAAAACAATCCCGAATGGGTTTATAGATAGCTCTATCAGCAGCTAGAGCTTGGTGCCCTCCCTGCAAAACGTGGAGGGCTGATGGCTCGGCAGTGATAAGATGGTAACGTTGACCAGAGGAGTTATCAGGGTTGGGGACAATGTGAGGACATGAGCAAACACTGGGCAGCGGCACCGCAAGAAAGGCTTTGGGAGTTGGTGGGATGATGCTATCTCGCAAGGTAGACCTCGGGAGCCGCTTTCTCTGCCCGGTGGTGTTGGGAGGGGATCGGCGACTGTGGCAAGCTTAGGTCATAAAAGACTGAGGGTACAATGTGATGGTGTTTGGGTGACAGTGCTGGAAAATCAGTGTGCAAAGCAGGTGTCTTGGTCTCTCTCACCAAGTGCACTGAAATCATCAGTTCTCAGCCCACCTTTGTGTAAGTTTGGGTTGGGGAAGGCTGTTGTAGAACAGGCTCGGTGTTATCTCTGTGCCTGTAGCTTCCTTTTTAAAAACAAAACTATGTTGACTGTGCTGGCTGCACATTTGCCTGGATAGCATTTAAATTTACTGATTAGTTCAAGCCAGGTTTGGCAGAGGGGTGGAGACCTGCAGGTAGAAGTAGGAATAGGTATCGGGATTTATAGACTAGCGAGAAGCAATGCTGCACCAGGAGCTGTTTGCAGGTCTAAGCTATGGACAGGCTGCAAGACTGGCTAAAGGTGAAGTAGATGTTCTGGTTTGTGGAAGATCATACGATTTCATTTTTTCCCCCCAGATGATAAGATTCCACCTTTCCCATGTGGACAAACCTGCTTTCTCAAGGTGATGTTTTGAGACAACCAATTTACACACATTTGCACTGGGTCTAGAATTAAAATGAGACCCCAGAGCTGAGAGCTGTCAGCCAGCCCCTGTGAAGTTCACACATTTAAATGTTCCCATCAAAGCAAAAGGAACGTCCAGAAACTTGGCAGTAATTGGATCATGAAGTGCAAGCTCCCGTGATTAGATCAGGAGCACTCTGCCAGGATTATACTAAATCAAAAGAAATAATCAGACAGATAGAAAAGGGAGCAGCTCTTCATTTAAACTTCATTAATTTCCTGTCCACTTGGCAGAGCCCACAACTTATGCACTTACAAATGCAGAGGTTACTTCTAGTGAGCAAAGGCTATTGCTGCAGCAAGAAAAACCTTCACAATCCACACAATGTGAAGAAGCAAAGTCCATGCTCCAATTGTCCCCGATATGCCTTGTCTAACGACAATATTTAGCTGCCTGCTGTATTTTCTGTTTGGGTTGGCAAGTTGATGCTGTGTTTTACAGGCTTCCTGGGTCATCTGAGGTCCTCCTCTGCCGGGCCAAGCGGTAGCATCCCCCAAGGGTGAGAAGAGGGAGATAAAGACATTGACAACAGCTGGTTGGACAGGCTCATGCAGAGTTAGAAGAAATACAGAGAGGTGACTCTATTATTTTTTTACAGGACAAGCTAAGGTAGCTCAGGAAAGTTTTGGAGGTCTCCAGCTTGTGCTTTGCTAGACAGAGGGCTTTCAGCTCTCCCACCGATGCTCAGGAGGATATTTGTCTAGAGGTAAAGGCACACGCTTCCTGCTTAAAAAAGAATTTTACTAGCAAATACTGGGCATCCACATGTTTAGCCATGTTTAGCTGTTGCTGAGGTAATTTTTCACCAGTGATCATTTGTGTACATCTTCATCTAAACCAAGCAAGCCCTGATGTTCTCCTGGCAATGGGAAGCTGGACAGCAATAATGTGAGCCAGCCCCTCTGTGCTACGTATCTGTGAAGGCCATCCAGCCAACATCTCTGCGAGGCTTGTCTTTGAGCTGAATTTACTGCTAACTTGTCTTACCCAAGTGAGTATCCCCACAGATTCACTTGGGAGGGCTTGAAAGAGTGAAGGATGATGGAGCCAAAACCATTGTCTGGGAGATGTCACCAGGTGGCCCCATTTTTTGGGAGGTATCACCTGTGGTGCTGTTATAGACTCATCTTCTGGCAGTGTGCGAGCAAATGCTCAGTCTTAGGTAAACATATATACCATGGCAAGGTTTCTGGTACCAAGTTTTGTGTGTCTTAGAGGCAGAGTTTCCTGGAGCTTGGGTGACAAACCATGCTTGGGTGGCATTAGCCAAGGTGCACACCATCTGATTCAGTGTAACTTTAAAGAGGTCCAAGCCCTGATTAGTGCATTGTGGCAGGTAGGTGCAAGGATGCTGGCCTGGTCCCAGGCACCCTAAAGTTGTACTTGCCGTAGCCCGAATTTATGCGGATGTCTGAAGGACTGGGCATCTAAACCTGTCAGAGAAGGAGAGACCAGAAATATTCTGGGCCATAACTGCTCTATGTGGAGTAACTTCCCCAGAAGGACACTGTGGTTTTAGCCAGAGCTTTTCAGGACAGCAGCTGAACACACTATGAGAAAGTTGTTGGGTTTTTTTAAACAGAAAATCCCCTAAAATCCCGTCAATTTTGGTTTGAAAGCAAAAAGTGAGGGAGTTGCTGTCAGCAGAAGGTTCATTCATCTTAAAATAAAAGAAAGGCATTCCAGCCAAATTAATAAAAGAGGCGATAAAACCCACCTGCTTTTCAACTCCAGGTTTCTGTTTCTTTTTAAATCAGGTCAGTGTATTAAAGAGATCCAGACTGAGATTTTCTGTGGAATTATTGGGCCAGATCTTTATCTGTTTCAAATGGGAAGAGGCATGTCATTCTGATCACCACCATTTTGTGATGCTCTACATCTCTTTTCACTAGCCAATCTTAGAGGAAGCAGATTTCACTCCTGTTTTACAGGAGGGGAAATCAAAGCAGGAAACTTTCCCCAGGAAAAGTTCCCCAGGAGGCGAGGGAGAAGGGTGGGAGGACAAGCCCGTTGTGCCTCTTCATTGCTCTGGACATGAGATCATGCTTCAAACCAAGACCTTTTGGCTCTCTCAGAGGTGGATCTGCTGATTTCCACCTCCTGAAATTTATTGGCCTTCTGGTCTACAGATAAACACTGATGGTGCAAAAGGATGGTGAAAAAAATGAGGAAAGAGACCTGGGACTCCTGGTGGACAACAGGATGACCATGAGCCAGCAATGTGCCCTTGTGGCCAAGAAGGCCAATGGTCTCCTGGGGGGCATCAAGAGGAGTGTGGCAAGCAGATCGAGGGAAGTCATCCTCCCCCTCTGCTCTGCCCTGCTGAGGCCGCGTATGGAGTACTGTGTCCAGTTCTGGGTTCCCTGGTTCAAGAAGGACAGGGAACTGCTGGAGAGGGGACAGCAAAGGGCTACCAAAGTTATTAGGGGACTGGAACACCTCTCTGATGAAGAAAGGCTGAGGGATTTGGGACTCTTCAGTCTGGAAAAAAGAAGACTGAGGGGGGATCTTATCAATGCTTCTAAATACTTAAAGGGTGGGTGTCAGGAGGATGGGGCCAGGCTCTTCTCAGTGGTGCCCAGTGACAGGACAAGGGGTAACAGGCACAAACTTTAACATAGGAAGTTCCATTTCGACATGAGGAGGAACTTCCTTCCTGTGAGGGTGGCAGAGCCCTGGCACAGGCTGCCCAGAGAGGTGGAGGAGTCTCCGTCTCTGGAGACATTCAAACCCCACCTGGACACATTCCTGTGCCACCTGCTGTGGGTGACCCTGCTCTGGCAGGGGGTTGGACGAGATGATCTCCAGAGGTCCCTTCCAACCCCGACCATTCTGTGATTCTGTGATTCTGTGAAGAGTAGTAACAAAAACCTGGTCCACCAACACCATCTCAGCCCCCCCAGCTGTCCCCCAGTGGATGCCCAACCACAACCATGCTTCATCTGTGGCGTTACCTATTTAGACGTTTCTCTATAGGTAGAACTTCACAGTGGTGTAACTGCAGTTCCTGTTGCCCTCTCTGCTTCTGTAAAACCTTGGAAATAACAGACTGTCCTGAGACCCAGCATCAATATTGCCTTTGAAATTGAGGCTCCAGCAATTCACCATTACAGAATCATAGAATACAAGGTTGGAAGGGACTTCAAGAATCATCTGGCCCAACCTTTCTTGGTAAAAGCACAGTCTAGACAAGATGGCCCAGCACCCTGTCCAGCTGAATCTTAAAAGTGTCCAATGATGGGGAATCCACCACTTCCCTGGGGAGATTATTCCAATGGCTGATTGTTCTCATTGTGAAAAATTTTCCTCTTGTGTCTGATCAGAATCTCCTCTGTAGTAACTTGTACCCATTACCCCTCATCTTTTCCATGTGACTCCCTGTAAAAAGGGAGTCTCCATCTTCTTTGTAGCCACCCTTTAAATACTGGAAATTGGTGATAAGGTCTTCCCTAAGCCTTCTTTTCTCAAGGCTGAACCAATGCAATTCTCTTAGCCTTTCCTCATATGACAGGCTTCCCAGTCCTTTGATCATCTTCTGGACCCCCTCCGTGTGTCCACATCCTTTTTTAATAGCAGGGACCAAAACTGAATACAGTATTCTAGGTATGGCCTGACAAGCACTGGGTAGGGTGGGATAATGACTTCTTTGTCTCTGCTGGTGATGCCCTTTTTGATGCAACCCAGCATCCTGTTGGCTTTCTTTGCCTCAGCAAACCTTGTTTGGGTTTTTTTTTTGCTTGATGTTGCCAGAGAGAGCAGGATGCTGCAAGGAGATGGGCTGCAAGAAGCCTGAACTAAAGATCTATCTAAGGAACCTGCATGTGAGCAAAATGAAGAGTAGCTAATTTGATTTCAAGGTCTCTAAACACCTCTCTGCCTACCAGCATATTCTTAATTTAGGGAACAGACATGTAAGAAAATGAGAATGCAAACCTAATAAACCTGGCTTGAGTGAGAAGTGCAGCTCTTGGCAGAGCTAACTCAGTTTGAGAAGTCTGGGACACACAAACATGAAGCGTGGAAGAGGCTGATGATACCTTGAGACAAGGGAGGACTTGGAGGGAACCTGGAGACAGGTATGTGAATAACTCTGGGACAAGACACTAATGAAAAATCCAAGGATAAAAGAGGTTTCTTAGTTAAGGGCTACCCAAATTAGGCATGAATATTGTTCTCACCATGGCATGAAGAGGATCAGTTGGAAGTTAGAGTCCACATTGTGTTTGGTGCTGGACAAACATATCCTTCTCCCCCAAAACTGGCAACGTCTGTAACCGAGATAGAGATTTTGCTGAAGGGGGAGAAAGAGGTGAAAATAAGTGGAGGGACTTGCCCGGTGCAGAGAAATAAGTCAGTTGTGGACTCAGGGAGGGAGCTGAGGTCTCTTGGCTCCTGCTGGTTGCACCAACGTGGGTCAAGAGCCAGAAACAAGTAGTGATAGCCAATAGGGAACGGGGCTGGTGCTCTTTATTCCTTCCCTTTTCATGACACCCTTGGAGGCTTGCACGTGTGAATAGACCTGGACCTTTTAATGGAAAGGATGGTCCCTGCTCCACAGACGTCATAGTGCAACCACTTCACTGAGACCTGTAAGAGATTTTGTGAACCTCCACCCTAGAAAAAAAATAAAGATGTCCAGCAAAATGACCTATTTTGTGGCTTTCCCATTGCTGTTCCCCTGTATGGTTGGGTTGAGAGTGACAGGCTGCTTTTTAACAAATCTTCCTGGCATTTGATGCAAGCCCAGGGGAACGGTGGGAAGGCAAGCTGTAAAATGGTATGCGCTGGCTGTCTCTCAGCTCCCAGCCTTTGCCTTGGAGTTAGATAACAGGGAGAGCAGATAAGAGGAAAAGCAGTTCTTTAATTCAGCCAGAATTTCACTTAGTGTGAAGGAAAACGTCTAGTGAGAGAATTAGTCTAAACCAGGAAATAGCCTCTTAAACCTGAGCTCTCCCGTGCTAAAAGTATATTTAGCATTTTATATATATACATATCTATATATCTGTCTGTCTCTATACCGCCATAAAATCCTTGTCTTCTAACAGTGTGGTGATAAAGAAATTCTTTTAAACTCATAAAACCAAGCCAATACAACAAGTTGCCTTTTCAGCTATGTAGGCTGGAGCATTTTTTCAGTTCTCTCCCAATATCAAATATTCTCAGCCTCTGAGGACACCTGAGGCCAACAGAGACACGATCTCCGTTTGCCAGGAGGTGCTCACCCAACCTGTAGGTAGCTCCACAGAGAGGGGCTTTGGCCAAACATCTCCCAGATGATGGTTTAGGTGGTGCATGACCTACTGCACCCTGGAGCCCAACACTTGGATGAGGCGGCTCAACCAAGACTTTGTGTTGAGCAGAAGCTTTTGGGGAGGCTGAGGAGGGATCAGGCTTTGAGTCTTACTCTTTTTGAAGACCTGGATCCCACTTCTGGAAGGAAGACTGTATCTATCCTGCTGCTTCTCTTATTTATCCAGCCCTGAGTGTTTACTGACAGGAAACAATGTTCTTCCCACCTGGGCAGTGGTGTAGGTTTAGCGTGTGGGACATCACTGTGGTTTGGGAAGATCTACTGTAAACAGCCCTTTCATGGCAAAGCATTGCTGCACCTTCGCCGCTATCAGGTGGGTTCACACCAAGTGAAGAATTTGGCCTAATAAAAGACCTTTGAGCATTCCTGTATTATCCCATCTAGAAGACAGCAAATCACACAGATTCACCTTTGATTTTGGGAGGGGAGTACATCCAGACATCCCTTCACAGCCCTTGTATGGCATCTTCCCAGTCTGCATCTCACTGACCGATGGCCTCCTGGCCCCTCTACCAGCAGTTCCTGAGAGATCCCTGCAGTCCCGTGCCACTGCCCACACCTCTGCCGCTCCAGGGGGTTTGGTGGGACCCTGGCTTAGGCCAGAGAAATCATGAAATGTTCTAGATTGATATTAAAACTTGGGATGGAAGCAGAAGAGATTGTCTTGCTGCTAAAGGCTGACTTCCATGCTGCTACTCCACTTCAGGTTCCTGAGCTTGGCTCTGCTAAAGATATCAGGCAGAGAGAGGGCAAACACTGGGCAGCCTCTGGGATATTCCTTGTCCAAAAATGAGCATTTCTGGTCAGTGATTTCCATTTCATTTCTTCAATCCTCTGACCCTCAGAGCCTGCAGGTGGGAAATTCAGGCTGCTCATGGTGTTTCCTTCTTTATTTTTTGGCTTCTAGTTATTTTTATTATGGAAGATCAGGTGCTCTTATTTTTGTTAGAAGTAAAGCAGTTGTTTCCTGGGACACTGGCATATAATTAAAGGTGGTACAGTCCAAGGCAGGAGCTATGGTCTCTCTTCTGAGAAGTCCTGCTTCATGACAGTCACCAAATCCTTTACTGGGCTCCTTTTCTGGTTTGTTTTTAGGTTGCAAACTTACCAGGCTTTGAGATGTCTTAGTATCCCTGTCATTTAGTGCAAAGAAGCTTTGGTATGCTGAAGGTCACAGATTGCTGCTATCATACGCACATCAGTAATTTTTTTTTTTTAATACTATAACGTGAAATACTGCTCACTAATATAAATAATTATATCAGCAAAATAAGGATATGGTAGTGCATCTTTGCTAGACCACGCAGTCTCCACCAGTCCGTGGCCAAGGATGATGCTGAACCTGAAGCGGGGACTTTGGGTTTGACTGGGGCTTTTTCTTCTGTGATTTTTCCCCATCCCTGTTTGACTGCACATTGACTTCTAGCAACGTCGTGTGGCCACTTCTACCAGGCTGAAGAGAAAAGATGCTTCCAAGCAGCTTGTTGCCACACCTGGGAGCCAATGCAAAACCAAGACACATTCTCTCTGCACCAAGCCAGGAAAGGTGAAGTCGAGCTTGCCTGTGAACTGATGCTGAGATAGCAGTTCAGTATCTAAACAGGTAACACCCAATTACAACAGAACTGTGTTGACTTACACTTTCCCTTATCAGGAGAATCAGGTATTCATGTAAATCACAAAAGAGTTTGATGGATGCCAGTTCGCAGCGAGCCCCACACCAAGGAACAAGAGCCTAGTTAAACAAAACGTATGTTGTTCTTATCTTTAAGCTGTGACTATTGCTATGAAATAAAAAACTATAAAAGAAAGTGCCTTATCACAGGAGTTATAATTCTTTAACGTTCTCCAGGGGCTGTGCCTGTGCTGGAATCAGACCCTCGGGACCACTTTCCGAACCCCACAGAAGTAATTTTCTCGCAGACAGATGATTTTTCTTTATCACGTGTTGTCTTGGCAATAAAAAAGTCTCTTTCTGGAGATGCGTGTTTAGACTGAGCCCGGTTAAAAGAAAAAAAAAGGAAAGGAAAAGAAGGGGCAGCTAAATTGGTCTTAATTCTGATGCTTGCCTAAAAGTAAACAATGAGGTCCAGGGACAATCTTCATTAGACCCTTCTGGGCCTGGAAGCGTGGCGTGGAAAGCAGATGTGGTAAGTAGCCTTCAGACAGCCATGCCGGAGACTAGCTTAGAGCCCGGTCTGAATGCCGTGGCTAATCAGACTCTCTTATCACATTTACTGGGAGATGGGTGATGCCAATAAAACCAAGTCAGGCTGAGTGCACTTAGTGGAGCCAAAAAGCTAATCGTTAATAGATGCCTCCAGCTCAGGGCTTGAGAAAGCCGTCTGGCCCCCTCTGCTCTCCTGCCTTGGTCCTGGTGGGACCTCAGATTTGGGTTATTCATGGATTTCCTCAGGGACACTGCAGATTCCAGGCCCCTCTGGGAGTGATGAGCAGGACACATACAATTTTATTGCTATTTAGCCATATTATGGGGTGCATAGGTGCTCTATTTGAGATCAAGACCTCATTAACGTGACAGTGGTCCAGCCCCTGTAGTCTCCAAGGATGACACTAAAATCAAGTTGGTGCTTTGCACTAGCGGTATGCTGAGCTCTGATTGTGCCAAACATGGAAAACTGAAATGTATAATTTGTGACAGTGATGGACTGTGTTTATACTTCCTTCCTCCCAATTGTAACTAGAGGCTGTTAGGAGATATCTGTGGAAAAAGATGAAACCGAGGTGAGCTTGTATTAATTTTCCCTTGGTACGCTCCCCTGACTCTAGAAAATTGCAGGTGGTAGATATCCAGAACCAGAATTGGTATAATTGTGTTTAAAAACTTATCTTCAATTTTATTTTTTCCCCCTCAAGAAACATCTGTGTTTCTAGTGCCTTGTCTTCTTCTTCTACATCCCAGTAGTTTAACAAGGATGTTACAACTCATTGCAACGCTTGCCTTCTGTAGGACACAGTCCCATCTTGGAGATCTTACAGCTGAAATTAATGTATGTCATTTTATAATCTGGTATTCTAAGCTAGCTGGCTAGATTGATCAATACATAGTTTAATAGATCCTTAAAAACCATCCCCTGAACTACAGGACCCAGACGTGAATGGTAGGTAGAGTTTTCCAGCCGTGTGCTCTCCCTGCAGAATCACAGACTCCAGTGACCAACATCTCCACAGCCATCAATTCCTCGCCCATTCTGGGGAGAGCCTCCCACACCAGGTCCTTTGTCTGGCACCTTCAAAGGTCCTTCTTGTGCCTGTGTGAGTCTGAGCATGCAAAACACCTCGGGGTCAGGCTGTGTCCCTCCATGCTTCGTAGCCAGCAGAGGCAGGAGGTGGGAGAGCCTTTCCTGGTCCAGCTCATGCTCATTTTGATGGAGGGGCCACGGTGTTAGAGGAGAGCGGACATCTCCATTTCCCCAAAGAGACTTGAGTGCCTGACATGGATATAGGTTAAGGGCTGTGATTTTGAGAGGCAATCACTTTGCATGTTCACTAGCTGCCTTCTCCTTGCCTTGCTGATGCCCCCCAGGGCTGCCGTCGTTTCTGAACCTCTAAACCCTAGTGAAGCCCCTTTATTACAGAGAGCACACAAGGAAGCAGTGGAGACTTTAAAGTGGTTCTTGGAGAAAAATAGCAGGGCTGTCCTTCACGTACAGAAGGAGGCCAGGTGGCTTCTGCAGAGGCTTTGAAGAATTATATCCCATCTCCGAGGCCCTCGTTTGTTGGAGTGCATGATACTATTCGAAGCTCCCTCCCATTTCACTCCATCACTAGATCTGAAATCCAGTAGACGGATGTAGAGACAAGGTGAGCTCAAGACATCAACCCTCAAAAAGGGGAACAGGAAAGCAGCTGGTGGAGAAGGTAAGTGGTCTGTGAGTGGGCCCACTTACTTTCTGACCATCCACATGGTAGGGGGCTCGGATGCAGGTGTGCAAATACAGCTCCTCCCTGGCATCTCCTGGGAATACAGCTGAGCTGCCTTTATCTCTTGACCTCTTGCTCCCTTGCCCTGAGGATCCAAGTGCTGTGGGTCCAAGCACATCCCAGCCAGCCTGGATGGGTCCCGCACCATGGGGAATGAGACTCCTCAAGGGATCCCTACTTGAGAGCACTGTGGCGGGATGTTGCTTCCCAAAAAACCATATTTGCACCCAGCCCCACAGAAGTACAGTCCTCTGGATGCATCTGAACCCATTGCAGGGTCTCCTGCAGCACATCTGCATCACTGGGGCCTACAGGAGAGATGGGGAAGGACTCTTTATGAGGGAGTGTAGCAATAGGACGAGGGATAACGGTTTTAAACTGAAAGAGGGGAGATTTAGATTAGATGTTAGCAAGGAGATGCTGGGAGGGCTGGAGCCCCTCTGCTGGGAGGACAGGCTGGGAGAGTTGGGGGGGTTCAGCCTGGAGAAGAGAAGGCTCTGGGGAGACCTTCCAGCCCCTTCCAGTCCCTCAAAGGGCTCCAGGAAAGCTGGGGAGGGACTCTGGAGCAGGGAGGGGACCCATAGGATGAGGGAGAACGGTTTTAAACTGAAGGAGGGTAGATATTAGATATTAGGAATAAATCCTTTGGTGTGAGGGTGGTGAGCCCCTGGCCCAGGTTGCCCAGAGAAGCTGTGGCTGCCCCATCCCTGGAAGTGTTCAAGGCCAGGTTGGACAGGGCTTGGAGCAGCCTGGTCTGGTGGGAGGTGTCCCTGCCCAGGGCAGGGGGTTGGAATTAGATGATTTTTAAGGTCCCTTCCAACCCAAACCATTCTGTGATTCTACGATCTGGGCTCACATCTGCCTGGCAGGATCTGCAAGGGGCAGCTTTCGAAGCTACAGCTTACAAAGGCTAAGCTGCCTTTATTGCAGGTCACACACCCTCTCAAACAGCAGTGGATTTAGATGCCGTAAAACCCATGGTCTAACACACCCTGGGAGTCTCCCATCACCCTGGGAGTCTCCCACCATCCTGTATGTATTGCAAAAACATCCTCCATGGTGCTGGCCGAGGCAATCTCACTCAGCATCCTTTGCCAGCAATGCTCCGTGTGTCATTCAGCAGCCGAGAAAATCACAGCAGCCCGTGGCCTCCGCCTGTGCCCTTGCTGCTGTTCACACGCATTGCTTCTGTGGCTGCCTTGCTTTATTTTTCTGGCAACGGAGGCAAAAATAGCTTGTGTGAAAATTATTTATTTTGTATTAATAGCTCAGAGTCAAAGCCTCAGCAGACACTTGGAATAAACAGGATCACTCAAAATACAGTTGTTTGAAATCAGAGCTTTTCTCTGACCCTGGGGTTTCTAATGAAAGACAGAAAAAATGTGGATATAGAATCCCTTAATTTCCTCCCCTCCCCGTATTAATCCACAGTACAACAAGCCTTGTTTGTAGCCAGAGGACTTTGACCAGGATAATTAAGCCAACATTTCACTTAGGTGGTCACACGTGCGTTTGTATAAGTGATAGAGAT
>VWZL01006686.1:107293-207698 GCA_013396915.1 Stercorarius parasiticus | reverse complement strand
GGGGCCTACAGGAGAGATGGGGAAGGACTCTTTATGAGGGAGTGTAGCAATAGGACGAGGGATAACGGTTTTAAACTGAAAGAGGGGAGATTTAGATTAGATGTTAGCAAGGAGATGCTGGGAGGGCTGGAGCCCCTCTGCTGGGAGGACAGGCTGGGAGAGTTGGGGGGGTTCAGCCTGGAGAAGAGAAGGCTCTGGGGAGACCTTCCAGCCCCTTCCAGTCCCTCAAAGGGCTCCAGGAAAGCTGGGGAGGGACTCTGGAGCAGGGAGGGGACCCATAGGATGAGGGAGAACGGTTTTAAACTGAAGGAGGGTAGATATTAGATATTAGGAATAAATCCTTTGGTGTGAGGGTGGTGAGCCCCTGGCCCAGGTTGCCCAGAGAAGCTGTGGCTGCCCCATCCCTGGAAGTGTTCAAGGCCAGGTTGGACAGGGCTTGGAGCAGCCTGGTCTGGTGGGAGGTGTCCCTGCCCAGGGCAGGGGGTTGGAATTAGATGATTTTTAAGGTCCCTTCCAACCCAAACCATTCTGTGATTCTACGATCTGGGCTCACATCTGCCTGGCAGGATCTGCAAGGGGCAGCTTTCGAAGCTACAGCTTACAAAGGCTAAGCTGCCTTTATTGCAGGTCACACACCCTCTCAAACAGCAGTGGATTTAGATGCCATAAAACCCATGGTCTAACACACCCTGGGAGTCTCCCATCACCCTGGGAGTCTCCCACCATCCTGTATGTATTGCAAAAACATCCTCCATGGTGCTGGCCGAGGCAATCTCACTCAGCATCCTTTGCCAGCAATGCTCCGTGTGTCATTCAGCAGCCGAGAAAATCACAGCAGCCCGTGGCCTCCGCCTGTGCCCTTGCTGCTGTTCACACGCATTGCTTCTGTGGCCGCCTTGCTTTATTTTTCTGGCAACGGAGGCAAAAATAGCTTGTGTGAAAATTATTTATTTTGTATTAATAGCTCAGAGTCAAAGCCTCAGCAGACACTTGGAATAAACAGGATCACTCAAAATACAGTTGTTTGAAATCAGAGCTTTTCTCTGACCCTGGGGTTTCTAATGAAAGACAGAAAAAATGTGGATATAGAATCCCTTAATTTCCTCCCCTCCCCGTATTAATCCACAGTACAACAAGCCTTGTTTGTAGCCAGAGGACTTTGACCAGGATAATTAAGCCAACATTTCACTTAGGTGGTCACACGTGCGTTTGTATAAGTGATAGAGATGTAGAATAATCCTCACCATCAGACTAATAACCCCCTTGCCCTTCCAATCCAATTTGTATTCAAGCACATCCTGCTTCTCCTCAGCCATTCCTCTCCTTTCATCATTTCCCCTCTCAAAAATACATTTTTTTAAGTGGGGGCAGCTGTCGGGTGAAAAAATGTATTTTGGAAGAAATTTTCTGGACTTGTTTTCTTAAGAAAGAAAGAAGAAAAAACAGCACTTTCAGTTTTTGTTTTTCCTTCCTCTTTCTTTTGTTTTCTTTTACTCCCTGTCCTGCACAGCCTGTTTTCCAGCCAGATAAAGGAAGAAAAAGAGGAAATAAAACAACGAATGGGTTTATATTTTTATCTGTCTTCAGCATGGATTTCCTCTCTTCCCATTTTTTCCAGCAAATAACAGATATATTTCTAACTGAGAATTAGGGCACCTGAGCTCATTTAAATTGTTGTGCAATATTGAGCACATCCGTTAATGAATGCAGCTCTGTAACTTTGGTTAGCCCGTGCTACTGATAGGTTAATTAAGGCACAGAGGGGAAGAATAGTCTATGCAGGGGTTAATGCACACCTTGAGAAACTGGGGTTCAAGTCCACAAGCTCCTTTAACTGACTCTGAATCGTCTGTGTGGCTACTTTTAGTCTCCTTTCTTTGTGAAATGGGGGTGGCACCCAGATCCCAGTGGAGCAGTGCATGGGATCCCTCACAGGGTGCAGCCTACAGGTTCCCTGGGTTCCCCGGTTCAAGAAGGACAGGGAACTGCTGGAGAGGGGACAGCAAAGGGCTACCAAGATGATGAGGGGACTGGAACATCTCTCTCATGAAGAAAGGCTGAGGGATTTGGGTCTCTTCATTCTGGAAAAAAGACGGCTGAGGGGGGATCTCATCAATACTTGTAAATACCTAAAGGGTGGGTGCCAGGAGGATGGGGCCAGGCTCTTNTGATTCTCTGATTCTGTGATTCTGTATCTGCAGGCAAAGCAGAGTCAAGCGACAGGGATCATAGAATCATAGAATGGCTTGGGTTGGAAGGGACCTTAAAGATCATCTAGTTCCAACCCCCTGACATGGGCAGGGCCACCTCCCGCTAGACCAGGTTGCCCAAAGCCCCGTCCAACCTGGCTATGAGGATGCCCCTGGAGCAGCTCTGATACAGGCACCCCAACATTTTCACTTTGCAAAACTTCATTACTCCTCCTTTGGGCCCAAATTAAAAGGCTTTCAAAGGGCAAAAGGTGGCTTTGCTTGACACCCCTCTGCACCCTGTAGCATCCCCAATGAAGAAGGCTCCTGCAGGGCAGGCAGCCAGGCTGCTGAGCCTTCACACTTGCTACGGCTCTTGGAAAGCCTCAGCTAGCGGTTTTCCCTGTCCCAGACGGCTGTTATAATCACACATTGTTCCTGGTCGCTGCCTCGTCATTTAACAGCACTTGGAAAATGTCAAATGTGGGAGTCCGGCAGCCTTCGGTTAGAGTAAAAACTCCCAAACATATTTGGAGGGCTGCCAGCACTTTGCAAACCCTCTGCAAACTCAGATAAGGGGCGACCTTGCAGCCTGCGGGCTAGGCCAGGAGTTTATAAAATCCTCCATTTGCTTGGGTTGAGCTTTCTCAATATTGTGATCATCCCATCCCCTTCCAACGTCGCCCGGTGCTGCAGGGTGGGAAAGCAGTGTGCGAAAGCAGGGGCTGCTGGCGATGGTGACCTTCGCTGGGACGTCTGGTCTTCAAGGTGGAAGAACTCGTTGGAGATGTGGCGTCCAGAGCCTGTGGGGACAGAACCCCCCCCCTCCCCATGCACGGGAAGGCAGAGGGTGCCTGGGGCTGGATCTGTCATGGCCTAGTGAGCAAACCCAGCGCCTGATTTTGTTTGAGCTGGAGGTTACAGGCGTTGGCCTAAAAACCCGTTTGGTTTTGCAGCAAATGATGGTCCTAAAAGCGCGGTTGGGGAAGGATGGCAAACGCCCCTTGGCGAGGAGGGGGAGGAAGGGTTGTGTTTGGGGCTTCATTTTGAACCATAACGAAATCTAAACATTTTGAAATTCTTCCCCAAATGACAAATAATGTCAAATACTGAGATAGCACCGGTCTGGATTTGAGCCGTGAGGCACCTTCTTATATTCCTAACTTCTGATAAAAAGGATGGAACAGAGTCAGGAAAACTTTCCTCTCCTTCCCCTCATTATTTTTCTTTTCTTTTTTTTTTTTTTTTTTTTTTTTTTTTAAAAAAAAAAAAAAATACACAACCTCGGTGAAATCAGCAATGTCTCCTGAAATGTTCCATTTTGGATTGGAGAGCCTCTCGCAGCAGGAAATGTTTCCCTCCGGGTTTTCCTGGCCAGCTCTGACCGACTGCACGTCCCAGACCTGCTGCCATGGGGCTGGGGGTTCAGCCCGGACACAGCAGCTCAGCTCAGGGCTGGACAAAGATCCCCCGAAAAAATCACCTCTTCGGGAGCTGGGAGCAGGGGTCACTAAGACAACATTGTTAAGTTGTATTTTTCCCTTTTTTCTCCTTTGCTTTTGACTCATGGCTTTCTGGCAAAACCTTTGCAGGTCAGTTAACCAATATTTATACATTTTTGGTTTGCAAATCATTTACAGCGCCTTTCCCCCTATATCCTTTCCCTGATATCCTTACTGCACAGTTGTATGTGGCTGAATTATTTCTTGCCTGTCCATACATCACCCAGTGAATTCAGGCTCTTCTGGGGTCTGTTTGCAGTTTGTTGGCAGATCACGGTTTGTTACTTGCAAACATATTTGTTTTCTCTCCGGGTCAAATAAGTCATGTGAAAACGTCAGTGAATTACCTGTGAACTATTTACCCCCCACATCCCACCAGGGACCCTCTGAGCTTCCCAATGCACGGCCGGTGACCTGCAACACCACAAAAGGGTTGGGGTAAAGCAGGATAAATGGACAAAAAATCAGCCAGGTGGATTCTTGTTTGCTTTTACCTTTGCAAGAAAACCACAAGCTGTTTTTCTGGATAAATTCCTGGCTCCTAAATCTAATCAATCTCACTACTTTTATGGGCAAAAATACTTGCAATCGTCTTTTCGGGCTGCTCGGCAAGCTGGACTTTCCCTAGTTGTCCTTAGCTCCTCTCAGTAGATGAGAGGTTTTTGTTTGGCTCACAAATTTGGAGAAAAATTCTGCTATTATTATGGGTTTTTGCTTCCTCTTTCTTTTTCCACTGCGCCCTGCGGCTGGCTCTGTGTCTCAACCCTTTCTGAGCAAAGTGCGCATCCCAAGCTATGCACGGGGATACCAATCCGCAGCCTATCGCAACATGGAAACAACCTCTGACTGCATTTCCTTGGGGAAAGGCAAAGAAAAGACCCGTATCCTCTTGTACTGTATCCCCAACTGCTCTTATCCTGGGGGAAAGATGATGCAGATTAAGCACTCAAATACCCCAAGTCTGGGTTTTTAATGCCCTTGGGTTAAGATTGTAAAGCCAACCCCAGTTTGGGTAAGAATGGAGGGTCTCCAAAAGGAAGAAGAGACCATCTCTGGCCAAGACCTTGCAGCAGACACCTGCTCCTCCCCTTCTACAAACCAGCCTGCCTTGGCCCCCCTTTTATTTTTCCTCTTTCTCCCCCCTTTTTTCTCGCCTCCCCTTTCTGCGTCCAGCAGTGGAGCATTCAGCAGTTAATATCCTTGTCTCCAATTGTGCTTTAAGAGGTGTAACGTTTGATAAGCCCCATTTAACTTGGCTGTACTACATTGTTTAAATAATTCAAATACAGATTGGCCCTTTAGAAGGATTTCTGCTCTATTGACCCTGCTGGTCATGAGTTACCAGGAAGTCAGGGAGGGGCTTCTAGGGCTGAAAGCCTGAAAAAAATCAATTCCAGCTCTTTAGTGCCCCAATCACACCCCATTATTCCCGGGTAATTGCAGACCTGCTTTACTGTTAACTCTTTGAGAACAATATGGCCTTTGATGGGAAGAAGGAAAGCAAGAAGGGTTTTTCCCTCTGGCAGGGTCCCAATCTGCGTGGACAGTGTCATGTGCTTATCGCTAGGGTTTGGATGAATAATTATTTACTGGTAGAAGTGTCAAGTTGCTTGGTGGGGTTTTATTCCCCCTCCCTTTCTTAGTGCCTGGTTTGCTGGAGGTTGGTTGGACTGCAGCATTCATAATGCATTTTTTTTTCTATTCATATCACTTTCTCTCTGTGCATTAATTCATCAGGAATAAGGAAGGGGATCCTGTAATACGGTATTTTGGGTCCCTTTGCTTTGGATGCTGCACAGACACGTGGCAAGTCCTATGCAATAGGTTGTGGAAGAGCAAGAAGAAAGACTACATCAGCCAGTAGGGTGGCCATGTAGGAGTGGGTCAACGCAGCCAAGCAGTTGGTCTTGAGCACGTGATGTCCACACTGCACGCATTTCAGCAGGGGTTTACTCTGGGCCAGCCCTGCTCTGGTCCCGTAGACAAAAAGACCCATTAGCAGCCATAGTGTGTTTTTTGGATTAGTTTTATTCAAAAGGAATCCAGGTTTTTAGGCGCAGTTGGATCTGAGGGGGAATTTTTCAAGACTCAAAAGAGAGGCTGGAGTGTGGTGACGCTTCAGAAATGAACTGATTCAGCACTAAAATATGTGATTGAATCTTTGACAGCTAGAAGAATGCAACATTTCGCACGCCTTAAAATACCAGCTAATAACAAGGTCCTTTGTCTCCATCACTGTCCTTAACAGGTGAAACCTGCCCTGATGAGAACTGGGATGCTGTCCTGGCACCTTTGGCTGGTGAGGCCCTGGGAGCCAAGCTTGTGAGATTTCACTAATTAGGCTAGGAACCCAAATGCAGGTCAAAATACCCTAAATTCCACCTCTGGGGTGATAACTTCTGTCTTCATTCAACCTCCATTCTTCAGCTTATGCTTCTCTGCTTGACATGTGGTAAACAAGACAGGATCCAGGGCTAAAGACTGCTCAAGACATAACACACAAAATCTGTCCTTCCTTCCTGATGCAGGAAGGCTAAAAGTCATCCACACCGTCATTGGCTCTGATCTGGCCTGTGGCAAAAGCCACAGCCTCACCCTGTCACCCAACATGACTGTTGGTGGTGGCGTTAGGGGAGGAGATGTCAATCTGGGTGGAAAACTTCAGGTGACGGAGAACTGACCACACTTCTTGAGACTGCTCGGTCCCCACCCCTTTTACAAATGGGCACCTTATCGCTGGGCACTGTTTATCCAGGAACAGGGGACAGAGGGCAGGGAGGAGAAGCATCAGCCTCCACTCTAGGTCACCACACCAGAAGCTTCTCAGAGTCCATCTGTACATTGGATAGGCTTCTCATCCCATCTGCTCTTTCTGGGAAGCCATCCCAGAGCCTCACTCCTCTGTAGAAGCCACCTTCCAGTGCCCAGCTAACATTTCCCAGGCTCACGTGTACCTTAAAGCACTGGAGCATCCCTGGTGCCTTCCTGAAGGGTCTCTTTGGTGTCTGTCTATGTTTGATTGACTTGTTAATCCAATATGTGAATCAACAACCCTTCTGGATTTTGGGCTGTTGGCAAGGATAAGGTGACATCTCAGGGTACTCAGGGTAACCAATGAAGCAATGTCCATCCTGGCCAGCTTGCAATATTTAATTCAGCAGGTGATGTTTTCCTGAGTTCTCTCTGTTATCAAGATCTTCCAGGGCAGTAGCCTTTTATGTGCTAAATTGCCCTCAGGAGCTGCCACTGTATCTTCCTTCACCATGGAGGGTCTACAGAGACTCTCTGGCTAATTTAGCTGGCTAAACAACTGCAAACAAGTAAAAAGCCTGAAAACCTTCCTTAGCCTCATTTTTCAAGGCAGGAACATACTCTGCTGCACACTGCTGAGACTGAAACACTCAACAGCAAGGCAAGAGGGTGGTTGGTCTTGCCATGGAGACACAAACTTGGGGCAAATCCTGCCTGCTGTAGGCTGAAGCAGAGCCATTTGCTCGTGATATTTTGTGTCCCCAGGTGAAAGCTGAGGAGAAAGAGCATGTCTGATTAGCACTGTGTTGTTCAGAGTGTAGATCGTCCCATTATGGATATGTACAGCAGCGGTGGAACCGTAGCCGCAAGCTGCTTGGGGAAGCTGTAGAACAGCCACCATGGTGTGCGTGAAAACAGCATCTGAAATTTGAAACAGGGTGAAGAGGAAGAAAATTTTGTGATAATTTTTTCAGGGCCAAAGATAGGGATTGTCAAGGTGTTTTAAGGTGGTTAGATGGTTAGCTCTCACTGAAAAGGGATGTCTTCAGATGCAGGTACCAAAATCAATTTCCTAAGCATCTTGAAGGGGTGGGAGATATAATTTTAAAAAAGCCCTGGATGCAGGGCAGGGGGATGGTATCTTACTCGAAGTTCACAGGAGACTTACCCCTATCTCCGGTTGCTCTAAAGAGACTCCAGGGGACGGTGATTTTAGACAAAGCAGAGCCATGCTCACCTCCTCCCCCCTCCCTGACCTGCAAAGGGTTAAAGGGTGGGGGAGCCGTTTGATTAATAGATGTCGTGTGAACATGCACATTTGCCTGTGACTGCATTCCTGGGGCTTTCGGCTGGGCGATAAGCTGCGACCAAAGTCCTTTGGCTCTGGGCAAGGAGAGCAAACAGGGCCCCAATGGAGCAGTTATTAATTCCAGCCTTGCATCTCCCAGGGCTGTCTCTCAGCAACGGGGCTCCCGGGAGGCCTTTCACACACCAATCAATACAGCTCGCCTCTCCCCTTCCTCTCTCCATCCTCATCCCCCCTCTTTGCATGCTCACCTTGGTTTCCTTCTGTGCCAGGACATCCAGCTCTAGGACCCTTTCCCATTGGCAGTGCGGGAAGGAGAGGATGATATTATCGTAGGGGTGATGGGAACAACCCCCAGCACCCAAACTGGTGTTGTAGCTGTCCCATCCCACCATGCCCACCGTGTCTTGGTGTGGTGGGGAAGGAATGTGCTGGACCAAAAAAGCAGAATTCAGCAGCAGTATCTCCAAAGAGCACATCTGCCCTTCTGCACCCATGAAAGGACACACTCTGAGAGTCATTGCTTTTCTTCAAAATACATTCATAATACCAACACACCTGACTTAGATTTTCTTTGGCTGCAAAATTTCCTTTTCTCTCAGGGCAGGTTCAAATCGATTCGAGCCACAAGTTGTCTTTTTGACTCCAAACTTTGACGTAAAGATGTTGATTGAAAATGAAACTCCTTTCCCTCCCTGAAAAGCAAAACAAACCGAAACAACCTGGACCTTTCAACTTGCTTGCCTTTAGGACATCATCATACTTGCAAACCGGCTTTCACAAAGGGTGTATTTTTACTGGCAATGATTGCCACGTGGAGGATTTCTGATAGCCCAGATTAGGTGTACCAGGTCAAAAAGTGGATTCCTGGTTGCTGGTGTCTCTCCTAACACAAAGCTGCTCTCAGGAGGCTGGTAGTGGTGGTGCTCAGGCTGGGAAGTGTCTCCTTCAGGAAAATCAATTTCTTGAGATGGGCCAAAACTTTCAATAATAACTTTGGGGAAATTTGACTCCAGCCACGTCATAGTTTCATCTCAGGGCAGAAGACAAGATGTTTTTAAGGCATACCAAGCTGATCACCTCCAAAATGAAGTCAATTTTTTAAGTCAGACTGTTTTCCATAAAGAAGGCAATTCCAGATTTCATAATAAAAAAATATGGAAATCTTCTAGCATTACCGAGCATTCTGTATTCATACATATGCAGGCAGAGGTCATGGAAAGGCACCACCTGCAAGTCACAACACCTTTGCTCTGTAGAAGACTTTCCATTGAGGTTGCCTGTGGGGACAGAACCTGTCTGAGGACACGGAAAAGGATGCGGGTGAAAAGAAGTTGACTTCTAGCAAGCTGGGGATAGCACTGCGTAGCTGAAGGGTGTCTTAAATTTTCACGTCTGAACCATTTTTAATCCTTGAGGACAGAGGCTGGGATCACACCACAATTTGCTCCAAGCCACAGTTGTCTTCTCTTTCCATGGCTCCTCTAGAGGACGTGGTGTTGCACAGTACGCAAGGACCACCGAGATACAAGGGGTTTGAGGGACAGAGCCAAGATACTTTAACCTTTAACATACAGTCATAAGGGGCAAGCCACAACACCTCTTGCAGGCAAGTGGAAGACTGGAGTCATTCAGTTCCTCTGCTCCCCAGCTAACAGGGAAAAATCAAGAAAGATGAGAAAACAACATTATCATCAAGAATGTTGGGATATGAGACCTAATACGAGCTGCTGCTTTTTGACTGGGTGTGCATTTCCTTTTAATTTTATTTCAGGACAGGTGAAAAAAAAGGGCTCATGCCAGCCTCTGAAGTCCAGAGGCCATTTTTCAGGTGAGAAAGCCATTCTCTGGCTGTTTATTTGCAAAGCAGCAGACCCTTGTGCCTAGCCCTGGATCATTGTGGAGAAACATTAAAATGAGATGGCCAAAGAATAAAAGCTGATCCCTGTACTGAGAAACTAGGAACTAAATGCCTGGTCTGGACTGTAAAGGTCTTCAAATCTATAGGCTGAGAAATGAGATAATTTTAAACAGAAATTCTATCCAAACTGACAAGATTCGCTGAAACAAGTACATTTCCATAGGAAAGAGGAATAATAATAATTCTAAAAAGCTAAACAAACTGGCTTTCTCCATTAAAAAAAAGAAAAAAAAGAGAGTAATTTTGTCCAAAAATTCCCAGAGGGCTCAAGTTAGGCCTATATCTGTGGTAGCAGATATGAAAAAGGCATACTGAGGTCATCTAATCCAGGGGCCGGAAACCTTTCAGGGGTTGAGTGCCAGACTGTATTTTTCTTCCCCAGCAGAGACTCGGCAGTCTCTGTCTGTCTTGAAAAAGGGTGAGCTGATGGGTGGGATCCTGGCTCTCAGGATCTAAACCAGCTGCACTCTCCAGGGTTTATCTTCATAGCTCCTCTCCCAACACTTGCGTGATTTAAATGGTTTGGGAGCTGGCTTCAAAATAAGACCCGCTAGTGGGTTTCTTGCATGTAAACAGACCTACAGTGGGAGGAGGTGATCAGTAGGTCATAATGTAGGTGATGGTCTGAGCTCTTTGGTGGCCTGCAAGCCTTGAACTGGTGGGGAAGCATACTCTGCTGCTACACATAAGTGTATCTGGAGGGAAAAGAGGAAAGGGAAGAAGCCAAGCCTTCACTGGATGAAGATCCATGATAACAATACTATGTTTAAAATGGGTAGGAGCATCTTTATGCTTAGTTTGAGGCCTCCCTGTGCTGGACAAAGGGGATGGAGGGAGGGATTCAGCTTGCAGGATCAGACACCTGCACTAGGTGTGTACATTGGAGGGGTCTCCATAGGCTCCAATTGCCTGAACTCCCATAATAGTCTCTGGACATCCATCCATGCAGGCAGAAAACAGATCAATTTGCCATAATCCAAGCACCATGTTTAGGTCAGCCTTGGGATATCCCCACTTAATCTCCAATTGCTGGACAGAAGGCCATGAGTTGCCTATATTTACTTTGCTTTCTAGCCCCATGTGGGCATCTTGGCTGCTCTAGTACATCTTCAGTGAGGACAACCACCTTAAGCCCTAAATTTAGGTCTGAATCTTTAAATTCAATCCCACCCAAGATCTGTACAGGAGGATAAACACTATGCGTTTCTCTGCAGCCAAAGAAGATCTCCCCATGGGTTTTGGCATGTGGGAGGTAGAGGGTTTTTCATGAGAGCACAGTACCCTCACAATCATATCAGTAAGGAAATCCCATTGGCTTCAAAAAAGCTGGTCTGGAGACTCCTGTGTTTTGTAACTATTCCTACTGAAGCATTTCCAAAACACAGCACTGGGCATCTACAAGAATTTGAGACCAGACCCAGGCTGTTCTGCTTCCTGAAATCCAGAATCTATCCCACATCTCCTGTCTCTGGGTCTCTGAAGCCTGTTCCCCAGTCCTCAACCACGTCTGCAGCTAACACAACACAGCTTCTACCTTTCAAAGCCAGATCTAAGAACCGATGAGGTCAGGGGAGGGAAACAGCACAGCAATGAGGTCATTTCAACTGTAGTTTGAGCCCTCAGGCAGCTTTGATCATTTCAACAAAGAAATGTGTCACAGGGAAACACCTTCCTCTTCTGGGGTGCAGTTCAGCGCTGTAGAGCCCCTCTTCTTCAAGTAGTCTTGAGTCAAAGATGGCATGGTTTCTTCTGGAAGAGAGTGGCTGTTCCAGGAACCGTTTCTTTCCAGAAGGGATGATGCTTTTAATAGTGTCGAATGGTCCTTTCTTCATGGAAAATTTCCTGCAAAATCTGTGGCCATTAAAGCTTTCCCCATGGGAACAGAGGTTTTAGTCCATTGCCCTGGTGGTGTTCCAGGGTAGATAATTTCTCTTGCAAACATTTCCCCGGAATTTCCATACAAAGCCAGACTACTTCTCCTGCTTTGTCCTGGAGGTGATCAGTGCCGGCAGATCGCAAGCCCTGATCCATGCCAACGGATGCAGACTGTTTGCCTCAGGCCCATGTTTGCCTCAGTCAACGACAGACAAGAGGTAGGAACCTCCAGGGGATTGGAACCTCCAGCAGGATATTGAGTTTTGAGGGAGCGTGGGTCAACCTCTGAAATACCATTTCATCTTGATTGACTCTGAAGAAGCCTTTAACACTTCAGGAGCACTTTCTGGAAAATTGTCTTGGTCCTTCACAAGCAGACCTCTACAAACCAAAGCAACCACGGCACAAACTGTACCCCCATCAATCTTGATGAGCAGGGGAGCCTCCATCCCTCTTTCTTTCAAGCAGAGAGGACGTTCTCTCTTTCCTTGTACACCTTAGTACTAAAGCCAGGCACTTCGCCAAGAAAGTACCCTCCATCCATCTAGTTAGTATCAGAAGCTGGGTTCAGGTTGGGTCTTTCCACACTCACAAGACTTCGCAGTGGGACTGACATGGAGGGCTCCTTCAGTTGGCCATTGTCTGTTTATTGAAACAAAGAGAGCAGAGGTAGGATCAAGATGCAAGAGTCAGAGCTCCTTATGTGACAAGGTCTCCTCCACAACCTTCCACCTTCAGCAGCTTTGCCTGCCCATCTTGGCTTCTTTATGGTCATGTAGATGATGGGCCTCCACCCTCCTTTTTTTGCAGTCTTCAACCTTTTGGGTTTTGCTTCTGCCTTTGGATAGTGAGGAAGTGGTCCCCAAGTGTCAAGACTGGTAAGAAAGCCCACAAGTTTGGGGAGAAGAGAAAGGTTTTGATCAGAAATTATTCAGAAGAAAAATATGTAAAAAAGCTTTGTTGAAAATAAACATAATTTTTTGTATGTTTGTTTACTTTTCACTGAAAGTCTCAACTTTGGCAAAACAGGAGGTCTATCTATGAAGATTTTCAGCCAGATCTGATTCTCCATCCCTGGAGTTTCATGTTTTCTACCACTTTAATGTGCAACAACCTTGCAGCTCTGGTCCACTTCCAAGTACTTGGGTAGGAGGCAGCGCCCATTTCCCAGCATAAAATCCATGTTCTGCCCTTACACCAGGCCTTTGGCCAGGGCTGGTCTTGCACCAGCTGGGTTGTGGCAAGCTCTGAATCCCCTGTTATTCCCATGGAGGTGTGAGCAAATGTGAGCATAAAGACCAGGGCATAAGGACCACGACCTGGGTCCCATCTTGCTGCCCCAGATTTTCACTGTCTTTGCAGTATCCCCACTGCAGGGTTTCTCTAGGACCTGTCTGGCCAATGACTGTTGCGCTGGCTCTAAAAAAAGCCCTCTCAACTGAAAGCCAGGCCAGCACGTCCGCTGGAAAAATGACATAACCCTGTCACGTAATCTGGAGTTCCTCCTTTGGGGCAGCCTCACGGGCCAGGGCTGTGTGAGAGGAGATCAAAGGGCAGCACAGGAAAACGAGAGCGGAGCCCACAGAGGGAAAAACACCCTCACTTGCCAGCCAGGGGACTAATCGCAGCCCTCGGTGGGCTTTGGGAGTTCCCGTTCACAGGAGGGATGGAGACAGACATCCTCCTCTGGCTCCGGACACCCGGCTGGGTGCGGGCATGGTGTCTTTCTCCATGCCTCTCCCACCTTATCATTTGGACTAGCGTGAGATGGTGGCTTGAGACGAGAACCGGCCCCTGTTGTGCCTGATGCTCTTCAAGCCCCATGGAAGAGATGATCTTGACCCAAAAGGGCTTGGGAGACTGCAGTTACCCAGGGCAGTGCCATCAGCATGCCCTCCCCTGCATTTCTGGGGCTGACTTCTCTCTGACTCCAGAGTATCCCGGCGAAAATACAGGAGATGGGTGAGGGAGGTGAAATAGCAAGGAAAAGCCTCTAAAATCTCTGGGTCCCATGCCAGGACTGGTGATTCTGGGGCATCTGCACTGGGTACATCCTTGCACACAGAGCCCAGCTCAGTCTTGCATCCTGGACCCTTGCCATCCTTTATCCTTGCTGCCCATCCCCGCAGCCATGAGGCATTTGCCACCACCTGCACCCCCAACCACATCCTCCCACCCCATCTCTTTCTGCCCACCAGTGCCCACGCCGGGGGATTTGCATTGCCCAGGGTTTGTGGTTTCTGACCCCTGACTTGCCGGCTGCCACTGGAATTCCCTATCGCTCCGTGACTCAGCTGACAGAAAGGGAGACAATGGCATTTTACATCAGCCCAGGCTATCAGGAGCCTGCCTTATCTGAGCTGTGTTTTTCTATTAGTCTAACACTCCATTGTGCATCCCTTTATCAGCTGCAATGTTGATGTAATGCTGGCTTGGAAGTGGTTTCTGCATCCTAGCACTAAGACAGCTCACTTTTATTTCGGGGGAGGGGGGAAGGGGAGGGCGCGAGAGGAGGGTTTATCGGGATTCTCAGGAGATAGGAGCCCTTCTCCAGCAGGGAGCGGGGAGGGAGGGCTGGCTGGGTGGTGGAGGGGGGCTACCAGCCCGAGCTGAGCGGACTATTTACAGCCAGCAATTTATTGAATGTAATTTCTGCTCTCCACCTCCAGACGGTATTTTTAACTGATGTGCTTGCTTGTCAGGATAAATGTCCTCTCTGGTTCCTTCTGCAAGGCCCAGAAGGTGCAGACCTGGCTTTCTGCAGCCGGACTGACCCAGCTGCTGGTGGCAGGGTGAGCCCAGACTTGTCCTGCCATGTGGGTCATCCCTAACAACACTCTCCAGGGCAGCTTTTTGCTGGCTGATATACTAGTTAAGCTCCCACTGTGGCTTTTCCCCAAGTTTTTTTCACATCTCCAGGCACCTATTTTCGCAAAGCAGATGGTGACTTAGCATCCTTAAGTGGACAATGACTTAAAAAATTTCTGGGGTTGGACGGGAAAGACAAATAGAAGTTACCTGCATGAAGTAATAACATGACAAGGTGGCTTCATAGGCTTTTCTTCCTGAGGTTAAAACCCTCAAGACCCATCTCCATTACAGCAACAGGGCCAGAGTCGCTTCAGCTGCTACATGGGAAGAGGGAAGCACATCGAGTTTATGCTAATACAGTAACATGAGGTATTCAGGTGGGATTAAGCGTGTTATTTTTAGTCTATCCAGCAGTAGTAAGAGCAGCAATGAGGTGGTCAACCCAAGGCACAGGCCATCCGGAGCCATACCTGAGCATCATCCCTGAGTACTATGGTTTGATTCCATTCAGCTGTCCCAACCCATTTGGCAGCCCTGCTGCACGACCATCCTTTGGCCAAAGTCAGCAAGACCAGTATTTTCAAGCCCACTGTAATTCCCTCTTGGAGGAGTCTCTGGTGTGAGGGAGGTGGACTGCATCAAATGTTCTCCGCTTCCTCCTTGATGGGATTTCATGCTTATCCTTTCCTCCTGACTCCATGTGCGGAGGTAGGATCAGAAGATGTTTGCAGGCACGTGTGGCAGCTTGGGTTTCCACTGCTTATAAAGAACTTGCTCGTTTCCTGTTTTACTTTGCTCATGCCCGGTAGGCTGGTAAAGAAGCTGCAGCTGGGATATGTCCTCATAAAGTATGTATAGCCACTTGTAGAAGTCATACAATAATTAATGTGCTATTAATAAGAACCTGGTATGACTCAGACTTCAGCTGGTTCACTAGTGCCTGGTTCACAGCGTGACCAAGCAGCAGGCAGCATTGATTTTGGACTTTGGGTTCAACTGCTGGGTGACTCACCCCAGGCTGTATTGTGTGGCTGTAGATAGGTGTCTACTGCACATTCATCACCCCAGCGGCTCAGCAGCTCGGTGTCAGCTCAGCAGGCTTGTTTGATGTGGAAGGACAAACGATCGCATGTCTTGCTACAGACCCCTAAACTCTTTTTTAATAGCTAGAGTCAGGCTCAAGGCTTTTCTGTGATACATAGGAAGAGTTTGCCAAAAAGCTACTCAGGACCCATTTGCATCCCTTCAGTATTTATCCTCAAGACAAGAGGAACTCACAATGAACTGCAAATATTAACTCCAGGCAAACTCTCTGCACACGTGTGAGCATCATCCTGTGGGCCATCATCTGGGCTGTGATGGACACAGCTCTCCAGCTGCAGGGGTACTCACACACAACATGTTTTCCGCAGAGGAGAAGGTGCGTGGTGGCACATACATATGCATCTTGCAGCACTTTCCATTGAGGTCTGGTGCTGGAAATTTCCTCATACATGGTAGTGTGTCCTGTCCACCACTAATTCAGACATGAACAACAGCACTTTTCATCCACATTGAACAGGCTTCAGCCTGGGACTTTTGTATTTGCCTACCAGTATTTTGCATTTGTGTTTGCATACCCTGGATGACTACATTTGCATGTTGACCCCTGGAGATGCATGAAGACCACAGCGTGTTTTACTTGCAATGGAGAAACCAAACCAGATCTTTATGAGAAGACCTTCAGAGTGTGATTTATTGCTCCTTTGTACAAGATGGCACCCATCAGATTAGTGGAAATCCCACTGTGATGGGGACTTGACAGACCTAGGTTTAAATAGTCCTTAGGTGGTAGTTCTGAAGTGCTGATGAAGGGAAAGCAAGAGTAGAAACATGAACCACGGTGGGCAAAAAGAGTCATGTAAATGGTTACTGCCCATTCCCAACCACATAAATGGTTTGAATTTGCTCTTGTGTCTTCAGACCCCCAAATAGAAATGTGGAAGTGCTTATGCATTGGGGTACAGCAGTCCTGGAGGGTCTTAGCTTGCAGAGGTCCTACCTGGATCAGCCAGTGAAGCTGTGTTTGCTCTTGCCTCTTCCTCTCTATCCTCTGGCTACCCGTGGCAAGGCCCGGCGAGTGGCTACAGTTTCGTCTCAGTCATCATTTCTATTGTTATCTGCCCATTATCTGATCCTCTCCCAGGCCGGGCCAGGAAACATCCTTCTGTCTCTGTCTTCGACGGCGCTCCATCCTCTTCCTCCTTGGAGAAGACAAAAGCAAAACAAGCGCATAATGAATCAGACATTTCCCTTCTCACTTTGCCCCTTACTTCCCCCTCTCATTTTTTACGTGGACGAATTTCTGGCTTTTCCCTCCTGTTTGTTTGGGATGTGGCCTGTGCAGTTCCCCTGCGCTCAGCATCCCAGGGAGTCTGGCCGGCTCCTTTTGGTGTCAGCGGGAGTTCAGCGGCGGGTAAGGCTGATAGGGCTCCTCTGGCCCCCACCGTGTCCTCAAACCTTACGTCTGCAAGAAGTTTGGCCTCATGACACCAGGGCATGGGATCAAACCCAGCAAGCTGAACTCCAGCCCAGCTAGAGGTTCATGTGGGTTCAGAAAAGCAACTGGACAGTTCGGTGGAGGAAAAACAGTCTGTCAAGGACCATTAAACATGAGATCAGCTTCATCCAGCTCAGGATGCCACGTGGCACCAACTTGCTAGAGGCTGGAGGGTGTTGGGGAAGCATTGATCTGTCCTTGCCCTGATTTTGTATTTCATTGGCATCGCTGGAGAAGATGCGGGATACCCACTTCTATGCACTCTATGTGTTTTACTTTGGCTACAGAACAGGGTGGTGGAAAGCCCTGCCCGTGAAACCCAGCACTCCTTGGTCTGTGGTGATTTTTCACATTTGCTGTGTCCCAAAAGAGTGTCGGGTCCCACTTCCAGTATTCTGTGGGGTGTGCATTGCTTTAAAGCCAGGGTGGTCCTGGTCTGCTTTGGACCTGGACGAGATAGCTGTATTGAAGGCCTGAAAAGAAAGCCATGCTTGTGAGGCATTGTGGCTCACCAAATACATCCACCAGTCCCTATCTGATCAACTTCTCCCTCTCCTTCACCTTTCTCCACTAGCTATCAATACTGCATTTTGGGTCTTCTGTTAATTAGCCAACTATTCTTGAGGACCAGAGGCAGGGGAAGGTCTGGAGATCCCTGAGGTCCAGGGTCAATGCTGCTGTGGGCAGGCAATCCCTGCTCCTGCAGGTCATGTCTTCCAGGTAGGACTTAGGTCCTGGGAAGCTCAACTGCTTGTTGAGAAGCTCAACTGTTGGTTGGTCAAGGGCAAAGGCCATGGCAAAGACTTTGCCAACAATGGTGTGGGTGACTGTGGTCCGGTGACTATGGGTGTTCCTGGCCCTATTTCCTTGACTGGTATAGCTAGGTAGAAAGAAAAAAATCTGCAGGAAATGTTCACATTTCTGAAACTTTCCCACTCTTTTCAGAAAATGTAGGTGAAATTTAGACACCCCCCCTCCAGATATAGGAGTTTCCCCAAATATAGATTCTGTAGTCACATTTTTATGATGGCATTTTGCTGGAAGCAGGAAGGAACAAATGAAAATATCTGAAAGGAAAGTTGAAAACATCCTAATTTTTTTACCTTTATAAAATCTCCTGACTCTTTTCCTGTCATGTCTAACCAGTCCACATAGCTTAAACCAGAGAGATTTTCTCTCTGTGAAGGCAGAGATAGACACTGGGAAAGCCACGCTGCTGCTTTAAAGAAGATACTGAAAAATGAGAAAGGGCATGGAAAAAAGAGCTACAGAAATTATCTGAAGAGTGAAGAGAAAGCCTTAGCATGACAGGCTCGGAAAGCTCGTTCTGGTCAGCTTATCAGAAAAGGAGATGGAGAGGTGACTGGAGAAGAATTGCTTGGGGAGAAAAATGCCCCATGCGAAAGGTCTCTTTAATCTAGCAAAATTGCCCTTCCCATGGCTGCAAAGCAGAGCCAAACCACCCAGGCTTGTGGTTACCACTGAGGGTAATTAGTCAACAGGCTACCCAGGTTCTTCATCCCCGAATACCTTTAAATTAAGAGCAGATGCCTTTCTGGAAGCAATGTTTTAGCCAAGCGCAAGCTGTTGACTTACGGGTGGGAGCTACATCTGAATATCATACTAAGAGTGCTGAAATATAATGGGTTGAGCTATACGGGAGGTGAGACCACGGGGACCTTGAGTGTCATGATTCATGAAAAGTGAAGAGGAATTTAGGAAAAGGGTGCGGGCAGATTTTTTTTTTTTTTGTTACCCAGCTGATAGATGGAGATTCCAGATGGATTTGTTTCTGCAAACATGGAAAGACTGCTGAGGGACACTTGGCACCTACTCCTTGGCCAGTTCGGTAAAGATTTACACAGAATCACAGAATCACAGAATGGTAGGGGTTGGAAGGGACCTCTGGAGATCATCCAGTCCAAAGCCCCTGCCAGAGCAGGGTCACCCAGAGCAGGTTGCACAGGAACACGTCCACGTGGGGTTTGGAATGTCTCCAGAGAAAGAGACTCTACCACCTCTCTGGGCAGCCTTATGAGACCTTATTCATGGTTATGAACCTTCTGCTCAAGGTAAGATTAACGGCTCAGCAAATCAAGGTGATGGAGAAACCAGAGTGAGAATTTTCCCCAGGAAAGCTTGGAGTAATCCAGGAAATGTTTTCTTGTGCTTTTATACTGGTGTTATTACATTCCTGGTCCTGCTGGGTTTGCAGGTCACAAGCAAACAGGAGTGCTGTGTGATTTAATACTGCAGTTCCTCAAAACAGCATCATCCTTTATTACTCATTTCGTTCTTAATTTTTTTTTTCTTTAAAGGCATATTTCACTCTTGGCTGCTTCATTATCAGTGTGCAGTGTTCTCACTGGGCAAGATTTACAGGACAGACTTTTCCCAAATGCGTTGCTTGGAAAATGCTTTTGCAGAGCTCTGCCTGCCTTTCTGAGCAAAGCTCTCGACGGAGCTTCACTGGAAAGAGATACCAGCAGCTAACTAGGTTCTAAACCCACCATTTAGACTATGGGCTGCAAGATATGACCATCAGGAGTACAACTTGAGCAAATCTTCATCAACAGAGGAATAAAAAGAGAGCAGGACTGAAGGATGTTGTAACAGGTAGGGGCCCTTGAAAAATTCAGACAGTCCAAACACTCCTCCCTCGGCTGGATTAGACCTCCATAACCTTTCCTCCTTGTTCAGCCTGTTCTTGTAAACCACTGGTGATGGAGACACTGTTCTTCCTCTCTACTCTTGCGCTAGACAGGCAAATGAGGAACATATCACATTTACCCTATGTCTTATCTTTGAACGGAACGCTCCATGTCCTTCAACTGCTCCTCTTCGTCTGTGTTTTCCACTCCTCTGCTCACCCCCATGACTGTATTCTGCATTTCCTCTGCTCGCTCCCATATCCTCCTGTGATGGCCCAAAAGCTGGACCCTGTGCTCCAGCACTGAGCAACCTGGACCTCCCGTATCCCAGGTTATGCACCGGCTGTGCTTCCCAGTGTGGAGTTAACCTCCTTTGCACCAGCCAACTCATGCTCAGTTTCTGGTCTGCAATGCAGATCCTCTTCTGCTCCTGTTGATCTGTTGCCTTGTGGTTGGCCTCCATCAATCCTAGCTTGTTGCGTGCACGATGTCTTTACTAAATCGTCCTTTTTCCCATGACCCTTCGATCCATGGAGATTACCCCGTATTCTCATGAATACCTGACTCCTAATGCAGAGTTTCTATACCAAGATGTTGATGGAAACACTGTGCTTTCTTCTTGCTAAGTTTCTCTGACACCCCTAGAACCGGTGGTGACCCAGACCCTTTGGGAATCAGACTGGCCACCTTCCTATGAGATGGAGATGGGCTCCCAACCCTGGGGGGGCATCAGTATTTCATGCCTTGTGTACACAGGCTTCAGCATGGCGGGGAGGGGCTGTAGCTTCTTGCATATAGTGAGGCCTCGACGCCTTTCGTTGCATGGCTGAGGAAAAGAAAGCCCCTCCATTCATTCCTTCTAAGCAGGTTTTCCAGCCCCTCCCGTCTTGACCTCGATTGCTTATCAGCTGGGATATGTTTATCCTAAATCTTTCTTTTCTCCTTTTCGTGTCTCCCCCTCCGCCTCTCCCTTTCCTGCTGTTTCTCCCACTGTTTCTCTCTCCCAGCAGCCCACATGCACACCCCCTTTCCAAGGCCAGGGCTGAGCTTGCAGAGGAGTGGAGCTTCAGACTAAACTTTAATTTGCACGCTCCCTGTTTCAAGGGCACAAGGCGTTTTTTCGTCTGTTGTTGTTCTCAACTGCAGAACTGGAAGGTTCTGGTTTGTGCCACTGTCGATTGAGACAGCACCGGCGTAATTACAGCATGTTCCCTCCCTGTGGAATTTAGCAGAGACCAGTTCCTTTTATAGCCTGACCAGAGCCCTTCCGAGGGACTGCTCCTGTGCCTCTGATAGTCTTTTACGCTCTCTGTCCCCGGGACTGACGTGAAAGTGCTGCAGCGTTGACCTCAAGCCCCGCAGGTCCTTTGAGTGGTTCCTAGAAAACCCTCCTGGCGCCTTGCCCATGGGGTATAGTCACAGCTCTGCCCTGGGGAGGCTGTGCCAGGCCTTGGCCCCTCTGTCTGCAAAGTCTCTGCTGCTGCAGACATTATACAGAGACCAGGTACTTAAAAAATTGACATTACGGAGGATCTAGTGTGACCTCCCCTGTTGTGCACGTCTCCCGTCTCCAGGAGCTCTACATGGTTACCACTTCCCAGGTAATTCATGAACCTTTTCCCTTGGTCTTGGTTTTACCCAAGGAATGTCCATACCACCTCAACCACTCTTGTCTGCACGGTCCCTGCATGTAAAAAAGCAGATCAGGACCTAACCTCCCTGTGACGATCTCCTTCCAAAGCAGTGATGGTGGGGGGGGAAGGGGCAAGCGGTGGGGTGAGGTACAAGGAGTCTTGCACTGCTGTTTTCTGAGAGATGCTTGTGCTGTGGGAAATCTGGGCCTCTGGCATCCTGGGAGTTAACAGCAGCAGCTGGTTGTGCTGATTAAATAGCAAGAACGAATTTTTCGAACCCAACCAACTTTTCAAACCCAACTCTCAGTTCAAATCAGGTGGAATTAACAAAATGCAAATTAGCATTTTCTTCCCTTCATGGACCTCTGACTTGTTTTGTATTTTCATCCTTTGTTTCTGAGAGCCCATCCTCTTGCTGTCCCCGTACCTTCTGGTCTGCTGCTGTTTCTCCACATTCCCAACTATTGGACAGCATTAGCATAAAGCCAAGTGCATGCAACTCCTTCCTAATAGATGTTTCACAAAGGGGACTGCAAAATTGCCCAGGGCCTTTCTATGAAATCTTTCTTGCTTCTTCTGTAAAGACACAGTCTTACTGTGAAGACAGCCTGGGGTGTTTCTCTTAGACTCACGCAAGCAGGATGTTGCAAAATCCCTAAGTAACCTAGGAGATTGAGACTGGATGGAAACCAAGGAGTCTAGTTCTCCTGAATCCCTTGGATGTTTTGGCTTTCTTCAGCCCAAGGTCCATGGAATGGGGACAGAGTACCCCAGGGTATCTGCAGTGTGTGTTGGATCCTGTCCCTGCCTTCTCCAGGAAACCAGTTAGCCAAGCAAGACTTATTTAGTTACCCGCTGGGTACAGTGTTAGTTTGGGAAGTGAGATGGGATTTAAACTCCCCTCCTTGCCGTGTCTCATCAGGAAAGGCATGTGTCTCCCCAGCTGTGAAATAAAGACAGTGTAAGAGAGGGATGGAAAGAGCTCAGCGTTATCGTGAATAACAAGAACAAGTGGGTTTCTAATCTTGGGAATGAGATGATCTTTTCCGTCACAGGACACATCTCTACTAACAAATTAAACGGTGCCAAGTACAGATACTGGAACTTGATTGTCTATATTGTTAGCACGATGCTTGGCACAGTTTTGGTCCCAACCAACTAGCGCCAACCTAATCCATCCGAAATCTGCAGAGGGCAATGTCCTTGTGGTCCAAGCACAGGGATGCTGCTTCACCCAGATGAGGTTCAGGTGGAGCACCAGCCTTTTGGGGTGCCCCATCCGAACCCCCACTGGGTGCAGCGAGCATGTGGCCACAGCACAGCTGAGCTTGTTGATGTATCACTCCTCTTGCCCTGCTTCTTAAACCCTTTACATAAACATTTGCTAGTGGCCAGGGTTGGGAAAGAGCACGTCAGCAGATAGAGCTCTGCTCTGGCTCATGGCGGCTGCTCAGATGTTTTTGCCCTGCTTTTCATGCAGATGAGCTCAGACTCTAGCAGAGGTCAAACCAGCACATGATGTCTTTAAAAAGCCCAGAACTGAACCAGATAGTTCTTTCCAAAAGCCTTTCCTGGCAATTTTTTTTTTTTTTTCCCTCCTGGCATGCCTAGGCCATGCCAGAGTTTCTGGCTGCAGTACGTGGAAAATGCAGCGACTGCATGTCAAAAAATGCAGCGGAAGGAAGAACAACAAAAGAAAAGGGCAGAGAGCGCAGGGTAGTTCTTGTTTATCTCCCACTGGGGCTGGCAAGGTTGCAGAGATCCTCAGGCTGAGCTTGGATGGGGAAGAGGTGTCCATTAGCTCCATTGCCTCCATACCCCACGTAAAGCTTTCTCCCTGCTTTGCCACTCCAGTCCCCCCAGTACTGCCCCTGCTCCCTGTCCCATTAGGACCCAGTGGGCTGTCGGAAGCATAATGGAAGAGAGAGCTTTCATCCATCATAGACCTTGAAGAGTTCAGCGAGGCAGAGCCATCACAGAGGAGAAACATTCCTCCACGAATCCCCTCTTGTCTCTCGGGTGGGAAGGGGGAGGAGGAGGGAGAGATAAGGCCAAACTAATTTGTCTTTTTTAATTGGCTCAGAATACTTGAACGAAAGCTGGTTTGTTATCCTTGGCTTTGCTCTGGCAGGCGTCCAGGATGTAGGGCAGAGACGGAGGCTTCTGAAGAGTTAACCTCTTCTAAATATCCTATTAAGATCCTCTCCATTTAGCGTGAGGACGATGTAAGAAGAGACAGAGTGGGAGGGCCTCTTCGTCTTTCTTTTTTCCCTTTTTCTATTAGAAACCCAGCCTTGGAAGGGACACAGGGACAAGCAGAACAGCCAAGGCCCAAAGGTGAGAGTCTTCTGGTCAAATTTTGCCATATGCATTGTAAACATCCAGAGTTGAGCTAATCACCCCAAGCTCGCTTTGTCGTCTCAACGAAAAGAGACAGGCACTTCTGAGGCACAGTTCGTCTCAGCCTAAGGCAGGCATCTCAAAGAGGTCAAATGATTCATGCCTGCTTGTCTACAAGGGTCTGCAGTGACTGGAAAGGAAGCTTAGAGTCATTAGCTTGAATGGACGCATCCATTTAGCTGCACACACGTAGGCACCTAGTGCCCTCTGAGATGCTCTAGGGTTTATCATAGAACAGTTTGGGTGGGAAGGGACCTTAAAGATCATCTAGTTCCAACCCCAAGACATTTTTTTTTCTGAGACATTTACATTTATCTGGAGTCGCACAGATATGATGGCAGATCTGTGGGAGACCTGTGCAGGTCTTGAAGAGCAGGTGAATTCTGAGGGCATACAAAATGTCACTCCATGCCTACTCATGGGTAACTGAATCAAGCTGCTAAAATCAATGCAGATGACTCAGGCTCTGGATGTCTGGCCCTAGCTGGCCAAGTTTTGTGTGCACGGCTGGGAAGAAGTGGCTCCAAAGTCAGGTTCGAGGCCAGATTGACCGGCAATCCATGATTTGTGTTTCCACGCTGCAAGTGGCTGTTAGGAGATCCATTTGTTCTAGAAAAGACATCACCAGTGTTTTAAAACAAACTCAAAGGCATAGTTACAAGACTGTTTAGGCACCAACCACACCATGTGTGTTCTTTGTCAGTCTTTGTGTCATGATGTCTACCGGATAAAGTGGTCCAACATGCTTCCTTGAAGGGTCCCAACTCTATCTTTTATGAGGACAGATGATGTGTGTGGAGCTGAGTTCAGGACCGAATGAGCATGAGCTGGTGGGTCTTAGAACAACCCTGATCTTTGCCAGGGCTCCTCATACGTCCATCTCAGGTCCAGATAGCAGAAAACCAGTGATGCCACACGCTTTGGTTTCCTCTCATGCTCAGATGGGTGGATCCTTTGTTTGCAGATGGTCACAGCCACAGGTCAAGGCCTGTGCCCTCCACATGTCTGGGAGCATCAGATTTGCTTTGGTCTCTGACAGCATTACTGCAAAGTAATTTCTTTCTACGGGCCATGCGACTCTAGTAGGTGAAGAGGCGAGAGGCAGTGCTCAGCAGCTTGACATACAGTTTGCAAGGTCTAGGGTTAATTCTGCTCTCAGTTATAAATTTCCCTTTGTAGAGTTGGCAGGCCTAATTGATTTAGGAGCCAAATTCCCATTGCTCAAAGAAGACTTATCTGGACTTGTAAAAAAGTGGAGCTTGCTTTCAACCCCGAAGCAGGAGAGTTAATGTCCCTTCTAGATGGTCTGACATCTTAAATCATGTTAATTAACAATGTCATTAAATTCATATAAATGTCTGATTCCTTCTTTTTGTTTTTTTTTTTCTTTTAAACCCATATTCCTATCAAAACCCCTCATGTGGGCAATTTAGTTCCATTCCTCTCTCTTATGGAGAGTACAAAATTGAGTTTGCAGGGTTCTGTTTGTGTAAATAAAAGTGAGAAAGGGGAAAAAGTCCTGGAGAAATATGGTAAAGCTGGGAATAGTACGACCAGGGTTGTGTTTGCCAAGGCTGGAAATCCCTGCCCCCTGTTTTTATTGACAAAGCCTGTCAGAGTTCACCCAGTGTGACCCAAGTCATGCCATCAAAAGACAGTCCCAGCCCCTGGGTTTTGCTTTTCTCAAGTTTCTTAATCAGCTTGTTTGACAGATACAGGCAGATACAGAGATTGGCCTTGCAGCCAGGCACTGGTGTGGGCACCCACAGAGATGGGTCTCGTCCCCTGCTCCACCCCAAAAGTCCTGAGATGCCTAGGGCAAGTCACATCGCATGGCAGCTGCGGGATTGGAAGGGGCTCCTTGAGGGCATCTCGCCCATCCTCCTGCCTCAAGGCAGAGTCAACTATATCTACCTATTTGTCCTTGCCAGAAGCTGTTCTAAAGGATGTTGAGTTTCCCAGGCAGTTTCTCCTTCCTTGGCTTCCCTGTCCTTACTATTAAAAGTCCCTTCTCTCCCTTCCTTCCTCCCTCCCTTCTTTTACCTTTTATGAAGGAATGTCACTCCTCAAGTGTCTCTGCAGACTAACCAATTTCAGTGCTTCCTCTTTAATTTGTTGTCTCCACTCCTTCAGGCATTCTCTTTGCATTTTTTGGGCTGTCCCCAGTCTGACCCCTTTTTCCCTTGAAGCCCCAGGCCCATGAGGGGGGCCCAGCACTCCAGCTGAGACCTTCCCAGCACCAAGGAGATAACTTCATAGCTAACTTCAAAGATAATGCTGTAACTCCACAGAGTTCCCCAAAGGCTCAGATGCTTCCCAGGGATTGGGAAGAGTGGTTCCCATTATGAAAGGAGACTGGGGAGGGTTGTTAGTGGTCTGCAGTTATAAGACGCCCACATTTCGGTGTCCGCAGGTCAGTTTTTCAGCTGGCCAAACCTAGGTTTCTGCTGCTGAGTGGTGCAAGTAGATGCGGTTGCTCCAGTCAATAACAAGGGTGGGATTTGGTTGCCATATGGGTGTCTAAGGTCATTTTGTGCACAGCCAGAGACGCTGCTGCCATTTGGATGGGTGTGAGTCTTGTGCTGTATCTTCTGACCCTGTGTTGATGTCTTAGGTGCTTTCAGACATTCCCAGTGCCTTGTTTGGCCAACTGAATGAATCATGTCTAAGGGTACCATGGGGAATAAAAGGAATATAAAGGGAATTTAGACATCCAGCTTGTAGGGAGACACTGGCCTGGAGAAATTTATTAGTCTTAATCCACAATGGGGTCCTGACTTGGTATGCCAAGTCTTATGGCCTCCCTTGCTCTGTTTTCACATCTACCTTCTCCATTTCCATCTCTTCTCCCCATGCAAAGAGACTTGCTCGATGGAGGCACTGCAAGACCCGATCCCATCTACATCCCTGAGCATCCCATGGGAGCAGGGCACTGAAATGCTTGAGAGGGACCTCAACATGTGGGACTTGAGTCTTGTACAGATGAAAGGGATGGTGAAACACCTTCCCTCAACTCTTCAAGCGCTGTTGAGCCCTGCATGGAGAGGAGCTGCCTCCTCCTGCATGGGGATGTGCTGGAGGCCGAGCAGAGCCCACCACTCTGTGGAAACCCCCCTTCCCTTCCCTGTGTCTCGCAGACCCAGGCACCCCCAGCCCTCCAAGGACTCTGACAGTAACCATGCCGCGGGGGGCTGTCAGTCAACGCAACGTTGGGCAGTGTCAGCCACAGTTTGCTGTAATCTCCCGGGGGGGAAGAGCGGTGCCAGAAGTGACAGCTACCTTTATCCACATCCCGGGGATATAAACAATATCATGAAATAATGACAGGGGGAGCATAAGCATCAATATCCTTCAGACGCTTCGGCCCCCCTCTCTCCACCCCAGAGTATGTTCCTGAAAAGACTCGTTTCCTAATACCTGTCGTTTCTTTGCTTATTAGCCTTATCTGCTGGAGCAAAGTACTTCGGTGAAAGACATTTTTTGGTGCCGTTTTTTGGAATGTTTTTGTAATCCTTGCATTTATAGTCAAAGACAAGGAGATCAAAGCTGCCCAGGGTTTATAAAGCATGTCAGGCTGAAAGTTTGACATCAATTAAAGTGATATATACGTTGTCTGGATTTATGAGAAAACACTGATTTCGCCCCATCCCCTGCCCCCAAATTAGTGAGACTCTTTGCAGTGACTTACATCTCTTTTTTGAGCCTGCTGATGAGTGATCGGGGATCTGAGAGCAACGTGAAGGGAATCTGGCACCCAATGGTTCTTCCCAGCTGTGAGTCCTGGCCCTGCGTGCACTGAGTTGGCCGGTCTCAGCTGCTTCCATTCACTTTGCCAGTGGCGCTGCAGCAGCAGCAGTCAGAAATTATTAATTTTAAATGGTTTTGGAAGGAAAAAGGAGATACAGGACTGAGAATTCAGTTTTCCTCTTAATGCTTTTTTTTTGGGTTTCTTTTTCATTCTTTTGCGGCAGAAATTGTTTTGTTATCACCAGAAGGAATGACTGAAAACTGTGAAGCCTTCATATTTTGGCTGCAAATGGCCAAATTCCCTCTTTAAAGGCTACTGAGGGATTTCCTAGCGAGAGGGAGTTGTGTCCCCACACCACTGTGTTCCCAAATACTGTCCCAGAGTGAAACCCCTCTCTGTGACACTGCAGGAAAGGTGCAGGAGAGCCCCATGGCTGGGCTGTTTGGGAGAGAAGAGAAGATTTCAGTTCATAGCCCCTCTCAGGCTCAGGAAATTGAGATTGAAATAATCTGTTTCCCATGAAGGAGCCATGACCTCTTCTCCAGCCTTCTTGCTGAAGTTGGCCAACTCGGTATCAAAAAATAGGTGACTCACAGACCATGAAGGTAACCGAGGGGAGGGAAGGCTGGCTAGGCATTTCATCTTTAGGGTGCTCCGCTGCACAGGTGGACTCTGCTGCTGTCTGTGCATTTGCATTGATGCAGTAGGATGCTGGGAATGGAGGCTGGAGTCTCTGATTTATAGACAGGGGCTCCCTCTCCCTATGGTCTTCCACGATTTGCACTTCTTGTGCAAAGTGATAAAATACAGACTAGCAAAACCTAACCTGCAAGAACATAGTGGAAAATATTTTTGGTGCTCAACTGTGTTTTGAAGCTCCTCTGCCTTTGGAAATTTGGTCCATGGAGAAGACCTGAAATGTCAGGAGAAAGTCAGCTTTCCCCCATCTGTAGGAAGCCTCTAGACACGGATTTGAAAGCAATGGGACAGCTACCACCTTTTTGAGCAAGCCAGGTGGCAGGGGCTTCTGGGTGAAGCTGTGTATGTCCCTGTTGGGCAGATTTCATTCACCTCTGGTTTCTGGCCAGGCAGTAAATCATGCAGGATCATTTTCCTTTGTGTGGCTGGAGTAAATATGAAAACAATGCTGAATATCTGAGAACCTAAAAAAAAATGGGATCTGGATCTAAAAATGGCCAAAGGGAAGGCAAGGGGGGTGTGTGAAGATAATAAATGCAAATTGGATAGTTCAACCCTAAATTAGACCTTGCTTCCATCTCATTTCCCCTGCTGCGTTTCAGATATGCTCCGAGTGTTTCCTGGCAATCCCTCTGCATTTTTAACATCATAATTTTGTTGATCTACCCCAGCGTTCACTGCTCTTCCTGTGTCTTGTGACCGAGGGTTGATTGCAATGAACGTTATTCCTCAAGACCAAAACAGGAGCTGATAGTCCCTTTAACCCTCCTGGAAACAAACCCATGCAAACCAAGAAATACTCCAAAAGCACCTGTAACAACTAGAAATGGATCTCACCGGGTGGGTCAGGGTCTGGTTCCTGCTAGAGACATGTTCACATCCCCAATTTCTTGGACTCTTTCTCATCAGAAGTCCTGAGCTGCTCTGAAGTGATGTTGCCCATCATAGATTTGATGGAAATCCACTGTTGGTTCAGCCTTCCTGGGAAGCCCCCTCATTGCAGCACAAGCTGGTGAGCCTACACTTTCAGCTTCAAAAGCTGTTAGTCCTCATCTTTGTAGAGAAAAAGATAAATTCTTCAGGATGGGGGAAGATACTTTAAAATCATCAACATTTCAAGAAATTTGTGGTTTTCACGCTAATCTGATAGCTTCTTCAGGGACTTGAGGTATGGCACATGGGACGGTGCCACAAAGCCTGGCTTTGCCTGCGTGCTCTCAGGTTGCTTCTGCTCAAGCCCAGGATATCTCAGGACATCTGAGCCAAGCTGACTTTGCATTTCATTTGTGAAGGAACTGCAGATGTGCCACCTTGATTGCACCAGTGACTTGAACAAAAATTGCTCCATGACCACCCAGAGCTGCCAGTCCAAAGGGCTGAACTCATCTAAGCGATCACATTTGGAGAAGTGACAGAAATGGAAGTGGAGATGTTCTTGGAGATGTTCTTTTGGTCAGTGTCAGCAGCATTTGACAGGTGCTTGTGAGCAAACCCATCCAGATGCTAAGGGTCTAGATCCAGGTTTTTTACTCTTTGTGGATGTGAAGGCAGTTTAAGGTTGTCTGGCCCTAATGATCTCCCCCATGTCTGTGCCCTGGACTGCAAAACCTGCAGTTATCCTGATGACAAAATTTCTGGTGCTGTGCCAGGTCATTGGAGCAAGACACAAGTTAAGATGAAAATTAAATAAATATAAAAATAAGAAATAAAATAAATGAAAAAGGAAAATNAAATAAAAGCTCTGCTCTCAAAACAATAGGATGAGAGTCTTCACTCCCCCTCTGTATTCTGTATACTGTTCCCTGACCTTCCAAAATCAGCTTTCTCATCAGAGAAATTGTCACTGAACTGCATCCCGATTCACAGGACAACTTCTTCTCCTAATAGACACACGCACGGTGAAGGCAGCAGGACCTGAGAGGTGGTGCTGGAGACCATGCTGGAGAAATGGTGCTTTCAGCAGCCCCTTGGAGCTGCTGGCTTCCTTAAAATGCCCCAGAAGCCGTGTGGTCCTATTACAAAAAATATGATCATTGTGACTTAGCTGAAACTGCAAAGGGGGAAGCGATAAGAGAGTCTTAGTTCCTTCTCCAACCACAGTGTTTAGGAACTGCAGAAGCGAGTCAGACGTTGTGAGGATCTGCTCGTGGTGGTGCTTGGGGGAATGAGCTGGGAGATCTGTGGTGGTGTGGTTTCTACCTTTGCTCCGAACACAAGGAGAAAAGGGAGCAGAGTGATCTGTGACTCAGGAATTAACGTCCACCACGGGAAGCTTGGCTTTTGGTCCCTGTGTTGTCACGAGTCCCTATGCACCAATGGCATAACGAGCATGTCAGCTTCCAGCGGCCAACGGGGATTTTCCACTTCCTCCAAGCGAAACCCGGTGCTACAAGGAGCCTCCCAAATTGTAAGACATTGGGCCTCCTCCTACACATTTCAACACCTCCTCTGGATCAGACTCCAGACTAAGGATTATATTTAATCATTTATTGCCTTTGCATTGAAAAAAATGGCAGCAAAGCAGTTTTTCAGCTCCCCTTTGCTGACAATGGCTGCTTAATGTGCCTTCCCTTTGCAGTCACAGGAGATGTTGCCCAGGCAGTCAGCAGAGCCTGGAGGGATGCAGCTCATGCTAAAGCAGACATCAGCATACAGCTCGATTGCTCTCCAGGCTTCACTGACTGCATTGGCTGGGATGAATTTAGATGCCTGAACAAAAGGATCTAGCATTTTGGGTGATCCTTTGGATCTAATGCTGCGAGTCACATCCTGGTGGTGTCATTTATCTGGGAAGGGGAGAAGACGTGCAGTGATATTCGATGAAGTGCTGTCCCTCAAGCCAGGGCACGCGACCCAGCCTGTTTGACCATCGTTTGGAGGAGCAGCACCCTGAAAACACCTGTGGCGCCATGAGTTGGTGTGGCAGTTTTTGTGTCTCAGAATCGAGGGATGCTGGAGAATGGACCAGAATCAACATTTGGGTACTAAAGAGCTGATGCAAGGGTTTTAAGTACAGCTATCATAGGTTAAAACAAACCAGAAGTACCTATGGGAAGCCATCTACTGCCCTTTTGCTAATCTCTGGGTTATTTAGGACCTCAAAGTGTGCAGGTTTTCTTGAAAGTCAACCAGACACCAGTGGCTCAGCACTTTCAACCTTCAGATTTTACAGCAGAAGCTGATGTTTTATCAGCGAACTGAGATGAATAATCAAATTCCCTAGAGAAAGAAATACTAATTACCGCTTCTACACAAGGGCTGTTAGAAGGTTGTCTTTAATTGTGGTGCAGCCACATTCTTTACTTCCTATTTTGGGCCAAACCAGAAATGACTTTGCAGGCCTGTTCTGCTCATTTCTCACAAATTTTCAGAGACCTTCAGCTTCTGCAGGCTGTGTTGCTCAGTCTGTGCATGCACTTGCTCCTTGTTTACAAAGCCATCGTGAAAAAAAATCAGTCTCGGAAAGGCAGCAGAAACGAGGGTCCCTCTTCCAAAAAGCTACCTGTGAAAAAGGGGTCAACACAACCACCGGAGAGAGGAACGCATGGGAGTTTGATGTTGTCTATACAGCAGTGGGATACGGGGCTGTAGCTTCACCTGTCCTGATTGCAATGATTTTTCTCATGTTTACAGTGGGAAACAAATTGAAACCAGTGTTTTTACCATCAGAGGTGGAAATAGGCTCCCCATGGAGGCTGTGGGGGCAAGAGGAGGAGCCAGGTTAGGATGGTGCGGGTGAGTTTCTTGAAAGACTGTGTCGTGGAGCCTGCTGAACTTGGCTCTGTTGTCGCACCAGTCAGCAGTGCCCTTCAGCTTGTGGGGGCTCATGTCCCCAGCTGGAGGCAAAAATGATGTGTGGTCTTTCTGTCTGACAAAGACCAGGTTACCCTGAGGGCTGTGATCAGTCCCTTCCTCTGTCCTTGGCCATATCATAGTCTTTCGTGATGCAAATGTATGGGACCTCAAAGTATCACTGGTGCCCTCAAGGACCTGGTGGGCCACATGCTATGTGATTACAGCACACTCCTGCATTTCAGGGCCAACTTTTTTAGGAAAACAGCTCTGCTTTGAGTTGAAAAGACCAGAAAACCAGGCTTTGGAGTTGTTATATATTACTCATGTAGCTCGCAGAGGCAGAGGGGACTTGGTGTCAGAGTATGAGGCAGGCAGGGGACCAAAGGAGAGGATAACAGTAGCACACAAAGAAACAAGCTATGGTTGTATGAGCTCCTTCCTTTTGACATAACTATATCTCCTGATGGAGATTTCTCCGCTTTAATGATGTCTGCATCCACACGACATCTCCTGAAGCTGGAGGTGAAAAGCTGTGGTCCCTGCCTAGAAAAAACTGTGCTGGCAGGAGTCCCAGACAAGCTGCATTTTATACTGGCACAACTGGACTCTCTCTCACTCAGCCTGTTTTGTTCAGAGGTTTAAGCTGTGGCCTAGCTGATATTTGCTGTTTTGCAAACTGTGCCTGTTTCCCAGTGTTGTGTCCTGGCATTCCCATCCAGGTAAAGGGGATGGTGTAACGGGGAAGAGGGCTTCTGGTTTCTGGGGACAAATCCCTTCCTCCTCCCCCAAAAGAATCCACATCATTCTTCGCACGTGAAAAAGGAATTATACCAAATATTTGTTTTTATGTTGTTTTATTATTTAATCTCACAAGAAGTTGAATAAGGGGATCATAGCTTCATTTCAAGGCAAAGCCATTGCACAAGAAAGAAAAGGCAAGAAATTTCATTTTGAAACTCAGGGCAAAATGCTTCAAAGTTTTCTCCATTTTTTTTTTTTTTTTGGCTGAAACAGCTTGCCAAATTTGGCCTGAACTTACAAAGAGACTTGATCTGCCAAAACCTGCATTTTTCAGTGAATTAATGATGGTCATGAAAAATTTCGGCCAGCTCAGACAAAACACAGAGCCGTTTCAAAGAGATAAAGTTAAATGGTGCAAAAGTCTTCTCAGACAAGCCTTTATGGTTAGCTTCTTAAAGGAATGCATGTACCTAACTCCCTCTCAAATGACGGAGAGTTAGTACTTAATTCTTGGATGACGTTGTCCCTTCATGCTTATATGATGACGACTGTTTTCGGCAGCAGAAGGGGCTGAACAAATGACCACCGAAAGCAAAAGCAGAGTTCACACTAACTCCATTCACCCCCGTCCAAGGATTTGCACCGTTTTCTTTACAGTTCTATTTGGGCAGCATTTGGTAGCCCACCAACCGATGCTAACAGATCTGGACTTTCTCCCTAGGAGAAAATTTCTGCACTTGGCAGGTTTCAAGTCCAGCTTGCTTTAGCTATAAAATGCACATTCTGCTGAAAAACCCCAGTGACCAGCTCTGCTCTTTGGCCTTGCTTCATTTTCAAATCAAAGAACAGCCTCAGCATCCTCCCTCATCCTCCCTTTTATTTCCCTCTTGGCAAAAAATAACCCCATATATTTTTCCTAGGACGCTGGTATCTCTGCCCAGAACATGCCACGATATTATTTTTAACTCTGTTTTCTCTTCCTTGCTTTTCTTTATGGAAAAGCCTTGGAAGCCCTCTTTTATTTTTTTCATCTGCACCCGCATCTGCTTTGCCCTTTCCTTCCCTTCCTCACTCCTCTTGATAAAAGACCCTGGTCTGATTCCAGCAAACTGCCAAATGTACCATGCACGGAGCTGGGCAGAAATACCTCAGCTGATTAAATCACCCTTTTTAAATAGCCCGAGCAGTTAATGTCAATTCTCCCTGCCAAGCAGTTTCTTGCCTACCCATATCCATTGAGCGGCGTTGCGGCCAGCCTCTCTTGCTCTTGACTTGTGCTGAGAAAAGGCAGCTCACAAGCTAGACAGATACGTAGATATCCCCTGAAACAACAGCAGAAGGTGCGAGCGAATAGAAAGAAGCATCGCTGGGCAGATTGGACCTTGCATTTCACCAAAACGTTATTGTTTCCTTGCTGAGTGTGGTGTTAAGAACCTTAGAGGAAAGACTGCTTAGTTGCAGTGTACTTGGGGGCTGTGGGTGAGTTTGGAGCTTTGCTGTGCTGAGGCTGTTGTAGATGGATATAGGAGACCTTAAAATCTAGCCTTCTCCATGGTGTCTCCTAAGGAAAGGCAGAGGGAGACTTGATTATGTGGGAGCTACCTGAAGACTGGTGGTGAGGAGCTCAGGGCATAGGGCTTAGGTGGAATCAACGCTGTCTGGAAAGCCACAGGGCAGTGAGGTGTTTTCAGGGGTTCAGATGTGTCTTGGTGATCCACGAAGGTCCTACCTTATGTCTGAGATGTTGCAATGCTTCCTGGTGCCCTGAGTTTTCTTCTCAAGGACATGGCTCAAAGTGGCTGCCCTGCTCATGCCCATCTGAGCTCCCAGCAGCTCTGAGGGTCCTGTTCCCATAGGGAGGAGGAAGGAGGTGACTGCCCTGATGGACACTGAAGACCTTGCGGATGTTACGTCCCAGAGAAAAGGCTGAAGGAGAATAACAGGCATGAGGAGGTGACCTGACTTCCTCTGGGATGGCTGTGGTCAGTGGATGACCAGGGAAGGAGAAGCCTTTGTCTGGCTAAGAACCAGCTTTCTCTTCAGGATGGAAAAATCTTTTTTTATTCCCCACCCCACCATCAGTACTGGTGAAGGGTGGGCTTTCTGGACTGTGGCAAAGGCTGACATTGTCCTGTGCATGGTGTGTGCAGGTTCAAGTGCACTTCTGCATCTGATCTCCAGGCATTGAAGGCCCTTAAAGTTTCCTTGCCCTCACTTGGGTCCAGGCCATCAGCACTAACAGGTGATTGAGCCTGTGGACCAGGGGAAGTCCTTTCCACAAGATGTCACAGGGGCCCAGGTCATGGTGGGTTTACAACCTACGTGAAAACAGAGCGGATGTTTATATGGATAGAAAGAAAATCCAATTTTATAACAGCAAGACCTTAAATAATACACCAGAGCTTTGTAAGGGATACAGATGTCTGAGGGGAGGAGGTAAATGGGGTGTAGAAGAAATATACCATGGGAGCTGCTCATCCTGCTGCTGAGGCACCTTCCTTTGATGCAGTTGCTCCTCTCCCCAGTGAAGCATCACCCTAGAGCCAGTAGCTCGGAGAGGTGACTTGGGACCACGGCATCCTGCACCCGAGCCCTGTTATTGCCCACTTGCCTGCAAGCACAGCCCCTGCCTGTCCTTCCTGTTCCCAGGCAGAAGTCAAGGTCTCCGCAGCAGGAGAGCCTGACGCAGGCAGCTCTCCCCCGTGACGCTCCTGTGCCTGGGTACAGAACATTCCCGTGGGGAGGCGTAGGGTGGGCAGAGGGGCCAGGGCGCAGATGGGCGCTCACTGTTACCTTGAGCGCCGGGAAGTGGCTCTGGAGTGAGCGGGGATACGGTCGGTTTGTTTTGCAGTCCTACGCCAAGCAAGAGGAGGAGGAGGAGGAGGAGCGGGGCCGCCGGCAGAGATTGCATGGGAGACTGAGTTGGAAATACCCGGCACAGCTGGGCTCTGTCCCATGGCCTTCACCTTGCTGCTTTTCTAGGGGAAAAGGAAAAGGGGGGACTTGGCTGGGGAGCCCTTTGATTTCTCCTCAGCCTCGGTTTCTTCCCAGGTGGAGGCAAACAGGAGCACAGAGGGTACATTCACTCTCTGGTCCCGCAGGTAAGCAGACCAGCATGGATGGGATCCATCCTATTAAGCTCTCTTCACCTTCAGAAAATGATGGCCACATTCAAAATGGCTATTGAGAGTGGTCCCTGGACCATAATAACCCCCAAACCATGCCTGGGACTCATCTGGGTCAGTGCTAGACCTGTGCCAGACTAAGCAGGATGGACAGTTTGGAGATGGAGGTTCAAAGAGGTTTTTCCACTTTTCAGTGTGAGACAGAGCAACATGGTGGTCCCCTTTCCCTCCATCTGTATTTGTGTGCTCCTTCTGCTTCAGAGGGGACATGGGTTGGGCATTTCTCGTGGAGTGAACCATCCTGATATCCCATCCTTTTGCATCCAAGGGGGACAGGGCTGTGGGAAACCCTCTGAGTTAACTACAGGCCATTCCCAGGGCTCAGACCTTCCTTACTCATGTACAAGGAGCTGAGGCTGTGAAATAGGAGACATGATCAGACCACCAGTCTGGTGGGTGTTGCTTTTATCCCAACAAATAGCTTTAGATTCGCAGGCCACATCTTGGGGCCAGATTGCTACAGGTACGTGCTGAAGGCTTTACAGTTTTCCACTGTCCCACTCTTTTGAAACCAAATACATAAGAGAGAAACTAAGGCAAGGGTTCAGAAGCACCTATAAGTGCTTCTCTAGCTCCACGCACACAAAGCTGTGTGTGTAGAGCACACACACATTAGTGCTCCCACCCCTTCAGCCTTCCCCGACTCCCCAGCCCACCCTAGCTGACGCTCAACCACAAGCTGAGCCTCTCTCAGCAATTTTGGCTCTGGGCATGCCTCTCCCTCAGGCTCCCGATGCCATGGGAGTGCAAAGAGGGTAGGGGGATTGGGGGGAAGGGTGTACATTGCTCACTGAGGATGCTATCACGTCAAGCCCACTGTTTACAAGCTGCTGCCAGGTTATTGAAGATCAGAGAGTCGCTGGGTCTAAACACAGCTACTCTTGGAGTGCAGCATGTCGAAGCTGGTTGATACATGTCCACCCGCTGCCCTTGGGTTGACCTTTAAGACCTCGGAGTTATCAGAGGGAAGCGACCATGCGGTGGGGCTGGAGGACCACCTACGGTGCGATGTGAGCTGTGTGGCGATGTTGCACAGCTCAAGGAGAGGAGATCTAGAGACACAGTCTACACAGGGGGCTCCTGGCCCATATGGATCCAGGGCGGGGAACCTATATTAGCACCTAAACACCCGGGATAAATAATTGCCAGTTCATAGGTGGCAGAGGTGCTTTTACGCAGTCTATCCAGTTGGGCTGATTAACCTTCTCTGTGGTGTTGGCCCATGGCATGAGGTGGCTCCTGTCCACCAGGTGAAAACCAGTGCTGGTGATTTCAGGCAAAATTTGGCTTAGTGTATATATTTGTATTGGTAAATTCAACACAGCCAAAAATTTGATCATCTGCAGTGCTAAATTGTTAACATGCGCCCAACATCAGCTTGGCCCAGCTCAATTAGCACAGACTCAAACAATCCCTAGGCTGGAGACAGCACACAAAAGGGACCATTCCCAAAATGTATTTTGGATATGTCCACCCTGTTCTGGATGCCTAGAGAATTTAATAGTGTGGACGTGGCCATCCCAGGCCAGCTGGCCTCAGGGTCAGAGGACAGGCCAGGCACTTTTTTTGTTTACCAGCACAGCTGTAATGAGTAGGCTCAAAAGTTTAAGGTACTACAGAGTCAACACCACCCAGAACAGCTCTAACAGTTGTTTGTTCTGCAGAAGGAAGGCCCTTGAGGTCCTTGTTTGAAGATGGCAAAGGCAAAGGTTGTCAGATGACGACAGCAAAGGCAAGGTGCTGGTAGAGAAGGAAGGTCAGAGTACACACTCGTCATAGGGCAGGGTCCAATTTCAAGTGCAGAAGGGCTTGTTGTGATATTAATTTCTGACCTCCTGGATGGGACAGGCCAGTTGTCCTGAAGGTTTGATCTGGATAAGAAAATGTGGGGCAAAAGCTCTTGCATTTACCTGTTCAGAGCAGCTGAATATAGAATCATAGAATCATAGAATGTGTTGGGTTGGAAGGGACCATTAAAGGTCATCTAGTCCAACCCCCCTGCAGTAACCAGGGACATCTTTAACTAGATCAGGTTACTCAGAGCCTCATCAAGCCTGGCCTTGAATGTCTCCAGGGATGGGGCCTCCACCCCCTCTCTGGGCAACCTGTTCCAGTGTTTCACCACCCTCATGGTGAAGAACTTCATCCTAATGTCTGGTGCCCAACCAGGAACATCTGCTCTGCTTGCAAGAACATCCCTCTGCTTGCAAGAGCACATGCCCCAGTCAAGGTTTATCCCTATGGCTTGAAGGTGCTCTATGTTCTGCCTTTCTTCTTTGCAAGGGGGTCATCCTCATAGCAATGGGCACCGTTCCATATAGCTCCAGTCTTGACCCTTCCTAATATACCCCTATGAGTAAGCTGGGGGCCCGGCTGGCACCCCTAGCTTGTCGGGCAGGGGAGAGCAGCAATCCATGCATGTAGGGCTCACTGGGAAGGTCTGTGGTTGCTCACATCACGTTGCTAGTGCTTAGCAGAGGGGAATCTGGAGGCCAGGCCAGATCTTTCTTGCAAGGGTTTCTTCCCAAATAAAACAGGTGAGCTCAGCTCTGGGCTGGGTTCCTACATGCTGCTCTCCACTTGGAAATACATTGAAATTCCTGCTCTGGAGTTGTTCCTGTGCTATTTGCTCAGAGCTCGCCAGCAGGCACTCAGATTCCAGGAAAACTCAGAAAACTGACTGCAGTCCGTGTTAATGTCATGCACAGAGGCATGCAGATATGTGAGCATCAAATGCCAGCAGAAGCAGATAGGTCCAAACTAGGTGTCCTCATTCCCAGACACCGATAAGGCTATAGCTCCGATTTCTGGACAAGTGGGTCCACATGAGCAGCCCCACACCTACGTGCACTGAACCTTCTGCAGAGTGTGACTGTCCTTATCATGTTTATCATTTTTATCCTTCAAAGACTTCACTATGAGCTGGTAATTGCACCTCACCTTCCTGTCACTGCCTGCTGTCCCTTGATGGAGAAGTGGTGATCACCACAATGTCTAAATCCAGAAGCAAAAATGTTTCAGGACCTGATGAGGCAAAAAGAAAGGCATATTGTTAATACCTGAGTTGGGTATCAAAATAAGAGCTAAGCAAGGTACCCTGTCCTGAGGTCCACATTGTCCAGGCTTGGCTGCCAAGACTCAGCACCTTGACTTGCTTCCAGCGACCTCCATTTTGTACCTCACCATGAAGAATTTTCTCAAAAGAGTGGCATCTTTGGGAAGGAAAAGCCAGAATGAAAGCTGCAAGACAGGATCAGGGGCTGAAATAAAACTGTTGCTCTCCAAAGCTTTGTAAGGGATCTTTTGCAGAGGCACATGTTGGTTCAAGGTATAGAGAGAAGATCTGGACAAGTGGTTTTTTCACACTGTCTCAGTATTTTTGAGATTTTGAAAATGTTATCATGATCCGCCTGAGATCCAGTAAATTTTCCATCCAAATTAAGCGTTTTGGGAAATGTGGGTGATTGAGCTGTATTCTCAATGTGTGGTGTCCTTGCAGTTGGATTAGTTGTCGTCTAATAAGATGCGTCCTCTAATCTGAAGCTTTTTCTGCATCCGGGGCATTTATAACATCTCTTTCAGCTTCTGTAATAAGAACTGTGTTCATGCTACAGACTTCCCTGCAGAAAGGACATCCATGGGCTCTCTCTTCTCCTCAGTTGCCCATTTCCTTGAAGCTCACAGGAACATAATACCTCTGCGATCTTCACCCTTCTGGTCAGGGAATCAGGGCTCAACAAGAGACACTTTCGACCCTCATCTGGTTGGCCAGAAGCCAGGTGGTAAGGGATTCAGCAGGGCTGCCAGAAGGACAAGGGTTTGGAGGACCAATGCCCCCAGATGCTCTCTAGACCCAGATGATGATGCTCTGCTAGTCTTAGCTTCTCTTAAACTCATTCCTTCCAACTCTTCCCCTTTGTGTAGGAGATTTGGACTTTCACCCCAATAGCTTTGGGGTGAAATCTGGACTTTCTCCAAGGCACTAATCGCTAGTCTGGGCACTTAGTGTCCCAAACACCCTAGTTTTGCCCCAAGAAGTCCACCAAAGCCCTACCTTCTGTATGAACCTTTCCTACCCCTCTTCTGTGGTTGACTGTTGATCCCAAGAGTCTGGCTGAAAGCTTCAATTCAAGTGAGCACATTTTCTCTGTGAAAAACTTGGGGTTGTCCAGATATTTTCAGGTGGCATGTAGTGATAAGGAAAGGCTTGGGTGCTACAGCACTTACTTTTGGCTTCTTTCTAGTATTGGAAACACCTCTATTTTTGAAGAATAACCTCTCTCAAGCAGTGCCACCACAGGGATTTTCATTCGCAGCTGCCCAGTGCACAAGTAAGGCCGCCGTGTTCATTCATTGCTCCTAGCGAGGTGCAAGTGATTTCCTTTTTTTCTGCCATCACTCTGTTGCCCACATTGGCCACCCGCGGCTCATGCACTGATGTTTGATTTCAGGGTTGAGTTCAGCCTGGAGGAGATGCCCTGGCTGGTACATCAGGGAGACAAGGATGCTTTTACTCCCTGGGACCAAATTTTGTGTTACTGCTGCACCATGCCAGGGATGTTTCCCTGGGCTGTGCACCAAGCTGGGATCGAGGTCCTGATTCCCTTTACCAGCTGTACCCTTTCCTGGTAGACCAGACATCACACCCCCAAGCGTCCCCAACCCAGGGCAGGGGCCAACCACAGCAAAACTCCCATCGCCCTGCCATGGCTGCCTTTCTGCTATCTCCACCCCATGGCTTCAGCCTGCCCGGGATAAAAAGGAAAGAAAGATAAGAAGGCCGGGAAGAGGGATGAGGTGAGGATGAATTAAATATAGATTTGAAAGGCTGGGGGAACTCTCTTGCTATCACAGACACAATTATGACCAGTAAAATGTCTGGCTTGGGTACAATGGGGGTGACATCTGGCATTCAGAGGATGGTGGTGGGAACCACAGACTCCAGAGAGATGTTCCTTCCTCCTGCTTTGCTGGTGCAGTTCCAGAGCTCAGATTTAAGGCAGATAGGGCGAGCTGGCTGCAGGTCATTTGTTTATGACCGCAAGGATGGCAAGCACAAGCTCCCTCACCTCCAAGGGGAGACGGAGCTGGATCCCCTGACGCCAGCTTCCAGGATTTCAAGCAGGCCAGGGAATTTGTCTGTCCCTTCTCTCCAACGCTGAATAAGCTGCTAATTTTAACTGGGAGTGACCTTGAACAGACTGGTGTGGAAGGAAACTCTTGAGAAAGGAGGTCTGGAAGCAGGCTAGAAAAGGAGCACCCATGGCAGGCCTGTGTCCAGCAGTGGGCAATTGCAGATGCCATAGGCAGAACAGTGGAAAGGTGCAGCAAGAGCCCTGGGAGAGCAGAACAAGGAAATCAGCAATTAGAGACTTTCCGAGCCAGGGATGGTGTCGTAACACCTGACTCAAATCTCTGAGGGATGGGCAATTGTCCAGAAACAGCTCCAGCCCTCCTGCCTGCAAGCCAGCAGGACTGAAGGGAGTGTCTTTGACACATCCCACAAACCTCTCTGGAGCAGCCATGGGCACTGAGTGCATAAAGAAAATGCTCCCCTTGAGCTTCGTTATCCATAGAGAGTTTTTCTGGCTGCTGGCAGAGATGGGATGTTGCACTGAGTGGATGGTGAGGATGGAGGGACGTTTTCCTGGGCAGATTTCCTGGGGACTCTGTCTCTGCTTCACATCAGTAATGCATTTCTTCTCTCTGCCACCCACGCACCCTGGCTGTGACACATGGCCCCAACCTCTTCTTCAGTCAGGGGACGCTCAGGGATGGCTGCCCACACTTTTCAGACCCAACCTGGAGCTTCACCAGCCCTTGGGGATGCTCTGAACCAAGACGACTTCTTGGAGAAGCAAGCCAGATGAAGTCCCCTTTGGCTGTAAACACTAGGCTAGCTGCTTGGCCAGGGAGGGGGCCCTCCTGGCAAAAAAAGTAATTGTTCCCTTTGGTGGAGCAGCTTGGAGACCAGAGCTCACCCTGGCAGGACATCGATGCCCTTGTTTGCTCTGCAGTATTTGCCAGGGGATATTTGCTCTGCTGTGCGTGGGTGGAGGTAAACCAGAGCAAGGTGAGGGCTCCTCACCTCCTCCCTTCCCTGGTGGCCCTGCCTCGCTTTTTGGTGGCAGCAAGGCAAGCTCTAGGCGCCCTGTCCTGCACACAGTGGGTGGGGACACTTGGATCCTCAGGGTGCCAGGCTCTTTATCACCCTAGGAGAGGTCCTAAGCTGCTGGCACATTCCAGCGTGCACTGTTGGTGAGGCTGTGCCTGCCAGTGCTGTTCTGCTCAGGACCAAACAAGAGCCTATCATGGGATGGCTTCGAAAAAGCCCATTTCCCAGGAAGTGACTTCAATACATCACTGCTTTGCTTTTGCTTTACACCAGCTGACCAAGCTACAGCTCCAGGGTCCAGCTGCAGCATGTTAAATAAAGTAGATGCAGACGTCTATCTGCTGGGCAACCTCCTTCCTGAAAGGGTACCAGCTCCCCCATTAGCCAGAGATCTGGAAGTGTAATGGGCTTTTCTTCTTTACCCCTGCTCTGGACAAGTCCTGCACACATGGTGTTGCAAGATGAGCCAGAGTCAGGCAGATCGGGGTGTTAATATAGCATGGGGAGAAAGAAGAGGGTAAAAGACCCTTACCTGAGAAGCCCCAGGTTTTTATCCCCTGGGTAGGGCCACGCGCTCCCTCCTTTTCTTTGTCCCTGCTCTGTTCTTCCATCTCAGCTGATCTTCTTGTCCTTCTCTGATTTTAACCCAGCTTCCTAAAGACATTCAGGAAAGCCTATAGTGTATGCTATGCTTAACCTTTTATTACACACGAGAAAATCCACATTGCGGTGAATGCCTGGGTGATGGGAAAAGCCTCAGTTGGAGATCTCACCTTACTAGACATCAGAGAAGCCACCTGATTTCCTCAGTGCTGCTGCTCCCCGCAGCCCTGCCCTTTGACTGGTTTTCCTTTGCTCTCCCTCTCGCTCCCAACTCTCTCCTCTGAGCATCTGCTGATTTTTCCATGCTTGTCTCACCCCCTGACCCTGGCTCCAAGTTTCCAGACGATGCACTTTCTGCTAAGATATCCCAGCTATTGCCTGGAGAAGGTTTTACACTGCAGCCATGGGATATTTCCACTTCTTCTAGGTGGAGAATTGAAAATTACCAGAGAAACCTTCCCTCCAGCCCTTCAAACCACTTGCAAACAAGGTGGTAATGCAGGTGGACTCAACTCCAGCAGAAGACCAGACATTACCTGCACAGATGAATTTTCAGGCAGAAGATGGGGATGAAGTAACAGGATCAAGGCTGCATGGGAAGTATGGAGGTATGGGTCTTTCTGTCCGAGAATCGGAAAGACCATTCTAGTGGTCTTTGGAAAGACCACCTGGCACCTAATCTTTGTCTAGTCCATTCTGAGAGTTCATATCCTATCTATGGCAGAAACTGCCTTTTATCTTATAAAACACCTTGCATAGACCGATGCTTGCAGAAAAGAAACAATGTGCTCTTCTTGGGTAGCTTCGCAGGACCTGTGTAACTGAGCTGTTTGTGCAAGTGATAGAGACCCTGCTGCAGATCACTCAAGAATCACGAACTGGATGTGACAGCCTAGGTCACTTTTAACACCTTTCTCCTGCTCTGAGACTCACCTGTGAGCCTCTGGCTGGAGCTCACCCATGGTGAAGAGACACCTCTTAGGCTGCCAGGTAGGTATGGGGGCTGAAGGGGGTCTCGCAGAGCTTGCTGGAGCCATTGGAGACATCCTGGTCCCCTGGAGTAGCCCAGTTGCCTCCTGGGCTGGAGGTCACAAGAGACATCATCCCACTTCTCACCTGGGTTTTTGATTGAGGTCCCTGATATACATGTCCAGGATGCAGACTAGAGAGCAGGTCCTTTTCTCTCCGACTGATCCATTTCACACTGGTTTTGATGGCTGTTTTGTAAAACCATGGCTGCTTATGGGGCTCACAGTCTCCCTTTCATCCTCTGGAGAGACTCCAGTTGGTGGCACAACTCCCAGTCCCCCTCCCCTACGCAAAGGAAGAGTTGCCAGTTGCTTCTGCAATGGCTTTGTGGTGGAAGCACACATGACTATGCAGCCAGGCGAGTGTCTACACCCCATGCATTTATCACAGGCACGGCAGGGAACAAAATTCAACAATTGTTTGTGCAGTGTGAACAAAAAAGGCTATGGTGGCCAGTGCAGAGGAAGCACAGCTTACAGTCTCTTTGTTGTGTTCACCCTGGCTCGGCCACGTGTTGCTATTGGCCATAAAAATATCCATTTCCTTTCTAAATTGAGCTACAATACTTGACTCTTTGGCCTTGGGTGATAACACAATGTAGAAGTGCTCAGCAGACACCCTGTAACTCTGTAACTCTTCTTCCTAGTTTTCTCCAGCACAAATGATCCACAGTTTTCAATTCAATAAAATATTTGCAGCCAAAGCATCACATATCTAATGAGATGAGGGTGTCATCTCATTAATAGAAATCTGCTAGTCCTGTGTGGAGTTCCTGGTAAACGTGAAAGACCAAGCTGGAGTTCAAGCAGCGATAAAGACTGTTTCTTCAACTCCAGTGAAATTATTGCATAACTGACTAATAATTGCTTTTTGTTTAAAACAGGCTTTGTATAGTTTATAGCGCATACACCTTGTCCCTTGGTGCCATGAAACAAGCTTGATTCATCTTAAATTAGCACTAGGACCTGCTGGCAGAGCATTCAGGAGCCAGGAGCCAGGTTGTAAAGATGGAAATGGGTGGATGAGGTTTGCTGATGATCTGATGAAGAGATCTGTCTAACCGTGGCCGGGCCCTGGCCACATGGCTACTCCCCAGCTATTCATGCTGAGTTGGAAGATGACTTCTGATGGCTCACAGAAATGCTTGGGAGGAAACTTCACCTTCCTGTACAAGGAGTGAAGCTGTGGGAATCAGATGTGTTATGGGTGGGATAAAAAAAGAGCTCTGAGACACCAGAGGTTGATTCACCTCCGGGTTTGGACATTTTGGGGGTGGGGGAATCCCATCTCCTGAACACAGGTGTCTAATGCTCTTTTCCACATCCTGAGGTTTCCCATCCAGCTCCAGCTGAAGTCCTAGAGGGGTGCAGGTCTCCCATAGACCCCTATCCATGACTGGTGAAAACATCCTGGACATCTTAGGGTGTCTCCACTAGATCTAGGATTTCTGAGGCTGTATCATCTCAACCAGTTTCCTTCCTTCTGGTCTGGGACACCTGTTTTTCTGCTATTAAAGCCCCTTTCCCTCCTGAGGATGCATGGAATGACATTTCTAAGCTGTCATCCTTCTAAGGATGCCATCCTTCTAAGATGTTATCCATGTAAGCAAACCAGCCATCTCCAGATACTTTGGCCTCCTGTGAATGCTAAACCAGTCCATATGTGCTCTTTCCCTCCGTTACGGCTCTGAAAAGGAGGGATAAACAGAATTTGAAGTCAGGCAAAGCTCTGGTCACATTGACACAAGCAATGTTGCCCGTCAGGAACACCTGGGAAGTGATGCTGGCATCACAGTGGGGGATTTTGTCTCATCACAAGTGATGGTCTCATGGCACTGAAGACCAAGGCCTTGGACTGAATGTAGCTGCTGATAGCCCAGTTGTTCCTACAGATTTGCTATGAATCTTCCCACTCCTTTTTCCTTCTAGGCTCTCTTGCAGCAGTGGCGTACACAAGTAACTCTGTGTCATGTGTTGTTGATGGTTAGGTATTTTTTCATGCATACAGGGGTCATCGCTGCTGTTTCTTTCTCGTAGCATCCTTGTTACATTCTGAAAAGCACCCTCTACAACAGGACTCAAGATCTGGTTCATGGGGTAGAAAACAGCAGACCAAACACCCCAGAGAGATGCTGCTCAGTGCCATAACCTGAAGGGCAATCCACCTGGGTCCCAGACTGGTGCTCTCTCCTGTCGTCCTAACACCCCTTCAGTGTGCCATCTGTGCCTTATTTCTTTATCCTCCACTCCCCAGCCTAGTGCAACTGCCCCTGCAGCCTGATGTGGACATTCCCACTGGGGCCATGGGTCAGAGATGCACCAGAGAGCAGGGAAAGGGCATCTGAACCCTCCTGGTGCTGGGTGCAGAGCGGGACCCGTTGTGGGGCTGCCCCATCCCTGGAGGTTTTCGAGGCCAGGTTGAATAGGGCTTGGAGCAACCTGATCTAGTGGGAGGTGTCCCTGCCCAGGGCAGGGGGTGGGACTAGGTGATCTTTAAGGTCCCTTCCAACCTAAACCATTCTATGATTCTACGATGCTGCATCAAGAGCTTGTGCAGTGAAGGGCTCAGCAAAGCAGGGAAGGTATATATATATTTTTTTTATTTTGGGGATATTTTAATATATATATTTTTAATTCCCCCCGCCAAATTCAGATTTGCGGGGAAGGAGGGACATCTCGTGGCCACACCACGAACATCTCTCCTGCCTCCGGGCTCCAGGGCCGCCGGTCGGTGGGTGCACCCCGAGCATCCCCCCTGCCCGCCCCGGGTACCACCCCAGCATCACCCCGAGCTGCCATGGGAGCCCCAGGGCCTCTCCCCTTCTCCTCCATGGGCATGGAAAGCACAGGGGCCTGTTCTCGCCCTGGCCCACCAATAAATAAATGGAAAACAGTCATATTTAGTTCTTTATTATTGACTTAGGGCAGAGCAGGGGGTGGCACCACCTGGAGAGATTGCTCCAGAGCTTAGGGGCCTGGTGTGGCCCAAGGAGGTGCAGAGAAGACACTTTCCCACCCACGCCCTTGGCATGAAGGGGGTTGTAGTATTGCAGACAGTGGCATCAGAAGGGGGGTAGGAATTGTGTATCCCCCCATACCACCATCCCGGCCATGGCCCCCTCTTCTTGGGGCTACAGTTGCAGGACTGAGGGGCTTTTCTTTCTCTGGGGGGGTCACAAAGGAGTCTGCTGTCCTTCGTGGCAGAGGTGATGTCTGCAAAGTGGGTACAGACCTCCAAGGCGGATGGGGAAGGAGCCATGACAGCTCTCAGCCACCTCTTTGGTCTTCATGATAACCACAGAGCTGGCAGCATCCACCTCCTTCATGTCCCTCCTCGTTCCCCATCTCCAAATGCATTGTGGTGGCACACAGGAGAAAGAGAAAGGCCTGAAAGAAGCCATCGCAGGGCTGTGTGGGACAGGGGCTTTCTTCCAGTCTGTCCCCAGGTGCTGGTGGGATAGAGCTTACTGCTGAGGTTCTGGCTCATATTGCTTCTCTGTGGCAGTGTAAAAGTCCTCGAGGACCGACTGCAGGTACTCGAAAGTCGGGCGCTCCTCAGGCTTGTTTCGCCAGCATTTCAGGATGATGTTGTAGAGTTCACCAGGGCACATGTCTGGGCAGGGCATGCGGTAGCCCCGCTCCAGGTTGCGAATCACCTCGGGATTGGTCATCCCTGGAGGGAAACAGCCCAACAGGAGTTATTCAGCACCCTAGGGGTGAAACTCAGTGCTCCCCATAGCTCACATCCAGTCAGGGCTGGAGGGACATGAGGGACCATGATGCCAGGCCATATCTGGGTACCATTCCTTCCTCAGGGTTGTGCTCCCCACTCCATCCCTCTGCCCCCTCCCTGACTCCCCTCTATAGGTTTTTTCCTAGCATAAGTATAACTGAGGCTTGTGGGAGCCTAAGAGAGGAAACCCAGCATGAAGACACAGGGGTGTGTGTCTGGGCACACGCGTGCACACTTGGATGCATGTCTCCAAGCATAAAGCAGCTCTAGATGCTTTGAAGCTGATGCTCACTCATCCCATATTCGCAACGTACCTGGGTAAGGGATCCTGCCGTAAGTTATGATCTCTGTCAGGAGGATCCCGAAAGACCACACGTCAGATTTGATGGTGAAAACTCCAAAGTTAATGGCCTCCGGCGCAGTCCATTTGATCGGGAATTTGGCTCCTGTCCAGAGGAAGCAAAGGGAAATAGCAGGTGGAGGTGAAGCATCTCCCTCCACTCCCACAGGCACGGCCGAGCAGTTCCCCAAAAAACTGAGCCCTGGGTCCTGCGGGCTCTTGACTGCAGCAGGGGGTTGCCATGGGACTTATTGAAGGAACTGTGGAGTTACAGAAATAAGGCCAGAGGAAGGTAATTGCTGCCTGTCTCCTGCTTTTATTAGAAGGTCATTTCTACCTGGCATCTCTTTGGCTTTCTTGGTTCTTTTTCCAGGGCAGACAAGGCTATTTCATCTTAAAAGACTTTTTCACATGTATGTGCTTATAAATATCCATAGATAATGATACACGGAGGGCAAATAATGGAAAAACTTAATGCATTAGGTAACTGATAGCACCCATATTAAAAAAAAAAAATAATCTAGGTAAGCTATTTTACTCATGAAGTCTTACAACACCTTTGCATCTCTTGTGTGTTTAGTGATGGGGATCTCGGGAATGGAGCCAGGAATGGTAGCATGGATGGACAAACGGTGCCATGCATGACGAGGGCATGATGCTGGGAGCCCTTGGGAGACACCCACTGCCCTTCAGGTGGCAGGTGGCCCTGCAGAACCAACGGGTTTCTGTAGCCCAAACTACGTGTCTGTGCTATTCAGAGCCAATGCCTCGAGTAGCTTTGTTAGAGGACAATAGTAGTAGGATTTTATTCTGTATAAAATCACTCAACAGAAAGGGGCTGTTTTTAGCAAAAGTGCATAAACGATACAGCAAATATAAATTCTCTGGTTCTTAAAGCTGCATATGTATATTAAAACAAAAAAAAAGTCCCGTTTTATTTTGTCTTGTTTTGCACACTGCAGACAGGAATGACCATAAGATTGCAATTTCAGTTTAGCTAAGGCCAAAAAGAGAACAAAACCCCAAAACAGCTTGATATGTAGGAACTGAGTGCATTAAAGACCACAGAGAGAGCCACACTTTTATTTGTATAGATCCTTTCAGGACTGAAAGCCCAAATGTGATGTGTGAAATAAGTGCCTTTGTTCTTGCACATCATACTCCGACAAGTAGATTGACGAGGCTCGGAAATGAAATCTATGAACTGAAAATTGTTCAAAGTAGATAGAGGGGCAGTTGTTATTTCAGATTCAAGCTAGCTGGGAAAATGCTGATAGGAACTGTTTTCCACTGGATGTGTAGCTCCTTTGGGTATGTTAGCAGAATTATACTCATTCCACCAAAACTTCTCGTAAGGATAAAAAGTGCCTTAAAAAATTGCAGCAATCTCGCAGTATCCCTTCATGACATCGCACAAATTACATTTGTGAGCTTTTACTACTTTGAACTAGTTTTACATGTTGAAATGTAATATAATTTGTATAATTTGTATCATAAAGTATTTTGGGACAGCTAATTGAAAGAAAAGCTTCCTATCTTACAAGAAAAAAAATAAATAAATCTATTCAATTTCCTTTCCCCAGAGTATTTTTTGGGGGGAATTTTAGCTTCATCCCAACTCTAGAGGCAGACAGATTTTCAAAATCTGAAAATCTTCTGGCAAGTGCCACTTATACCAGACTTAGTTGTTTTATTTCAAGCATTTCTGCCTGTTTCCCTGGTGCTCTGTAAAGTCTCTTTGCAATCTGAATGACACAATCTCAAAATTGACCTTGAAGTACAGAGAAAAAGCTGCCACCAGAGGAATTTCACTTAACCCTGTTGTCAAATGTCTGTATACCCACCTCTGCACCAACCAAGCCAGCTGCCACTTCTCATGGCCAAGCTCTCCTGTCTACCACCAGTTCAGATGCTCAGCCCCAGCAAGGGGCTTGGCTTTTCAGGTGGAGTCACAAGGAGACTGCACATTAACATAGAACCATAGAATCACAGAATGGTTCAGTTGGAAGGGACCTTAAAGATCATCTAGTTCCAATCCCCCTGCCCTGGACAGGGACACCTCCCACCAGACCGGGTTGCTCCAAGCTCCATCCAACCTGGCCTTGAACCTCCAGGGATGGGGCAGCCACAGCTTCCCTGGGCAACCTGGGCCAGGGGCTCACCACCCTCGCAGTCAAGAACTTCTTCCTAACATCTCATCTAAATCTCCCCTCTTCCAGTTTAAAACCCTTTCCCCATGTCCTATGGGTCCCCTCCCTGATCCAGAGTCCCTCCCCAGCTTTCCTGGAGCCCCTGTAGGGACAGGAAGGCTGCTATAACGTCTCCCTGGAGCCTTCTCTTCTCCAGGCTGAACCCCCCCAACTCTCTCAGCCTGTCCTCCTAGCAGAGGGGCTCCAGCCCTCTGATCATCTTCGTAGCCCTCCTCTGGACCCATTCCAACAGGTCCATGTCCTTCTTGCGCTGAGGACTCCAGAGCTGGATGCAGTACTCCAGGTGGGGGTCTCACCAGAGCGGAGCAGACGGGCAGAATCACTTCCCTCGACCTGCTGGCCACACTTCTTTTGATGCAACCCAGGATGCGGGCTGGGGGTATGGGGGATACTGGGGCTTGTGTGCCTTTTTTGGATTTTATTGGGATGTTTTTTTGTTTTATTTTAGATGCTCAAGGTACTCTGTTCCCATAAGAAACACCTGCCAAGCTGCAAGCCCATTCCCATGTGGGGACCTGATCTGGTCTGGGCTTGGTTTGCCTGGAACATCTGGAAACTGCCTTTTGGTTCAGATTTGTGGCTCCAGCTCCCCTCTGCCATACCACGGTGTGCAGTGACTGAGTTACACAGCTATTTCCTTCCCTTTGGACTGACTCACTGTGAACACGTAGGCACAGGCAGCAGGTTTCATTAGTAGAGGTCAAATTTCTCCAGTAGCACAACCTGAGATTCAGCAGGACTCCCCCAAACAGTGCCAAAATACTTTTTTCCCATTTCCCTCTGCAAACCTCACTTACTCTTTATTGTCCCCAAGCATTGCTCCCTCTCCTATGACACCATTTTTGTCTCTCTTGCTTGTTCTGGGTGCTGGTGTGGGGCAGCATTGGGGGATCTGGTCTCATGCCATCAGCAGTGGTGCCCCGTTCCTGGTCCCAGCCCAACCCTTGGACACCTCATATCTTGGCATGTCTGCATGGCAGGAGGACTGGAGATAAGGGAAATGTGTTGGTGAGGCAATGCTGGGAACGACACCCACCTTCTTGTGCCAAGTATTCATTCTCAATGATCCTGGCCAAGCCAAAATCAGCAATTTTGCAGCAGAGTGTCTCTGAGACAAGGATGTTGGCGGCTCTCAAGTCGCGGTGGATGGAGTTCATGCGCTCGATGTACGCCATTCCCTCTGCCACCTAGGAGAGGAGGAAGAGCCCATCTTCAACAGTCATCTCCCCATGACAACAAACTCGCTTGCCTGCATCTTCACAGAATCACAGAATCACCGAATGTTAGGGGTTGGAAGGAACCTCTGGAGATCATCCCATCCAACCCCCTGCCAGAGCAGGGTCACCCACAGCAGGTGGCACAGGAACGCGTCCAGGTGGGGTTGGAATGTCTCCAGAGACGGAGACTCCACCACCTCTCTGGGCAGCCTGTGCCAGGGCTCTGCCACCCTCACAGGAAAGAAGTTCCTCCTCATGTTGAGATGGAACTTCCCAGGTTCAAGTTTGTGCCTGTTACCTCTTGTTCTGTCACTGGGCACCACTGAGAAGAGCCTGGCCCCATACTCCTGACACCCACCCTTTAAGTATTTATAAGCATTGATAAGATCCCCCCTCAGTCATCTTTTTTCCACACTGAAGAGTCCCAAATCCCCCAGCCTTTCTTCATCAGAGAGATGTTCCAGTCCCCTCATCATCTTTGTAGCCCTTTTTCTTACCCACCTTTAGGAAAGCACAGCATGCATATAGGGTTGCTCGCATGCCTCCATGTGCACGAACATGCATACATGCTCCATGGATGGATGGATGGACACACAGATCAACAGACAGAGAGATAAACAGGTAGACGGATACATACATACATAGATATTGCCCATGTACGTGTGTATACGTGCAGCTCTACCGGCATGCACTCGGCCTCCAAAAGCTTTAGGTGGCCAAGTCAAGCAGAACAGAAGCATCACTCTCTGTTTCACTCAGAAGTTACAGCTGTGAGTCGTGCCTGTAGTGAGATGCAAAAAGTTGAAGCAAAACCTGAAGCCGCATCACTGGATTCCCAGTTTCTGCCGCAAGAGTCTCCCCTCTAGTTGGGCTTTTAATCACAAACACTGCAGATCAAATATGTGAATTAAAAGAAGAAAAAAAAACACCCAAAGAGCTCATCTGTCCCTCAGCCACAGTAGCACAGTCCAGATGTAGGACAACTTGATGTTCTTCAGTAACCTCCTCTGTTCTCACTCACTGGTCCGCTTTGGGATGGGGAGGAGACCCCTGGAGATCCCTCCACAATAAAACTGAGATTGGTGTTTTCTTTCCCTCTGCTGGATCCAGACGAGGACCCAGGACACAATACAGTTCCCCTCTGATACCTACAGGATGCAATAAAGAAGAAGACCCAGATATTCATAGAAATATGATGGGAGAGAGAGGAAGTCCCTGGACAAATCCCTTGTCCTGGGCTTGTGCTGCCTTCTTCAACCACCTCCAAACTTTACTTTGGGAAGTTCTTGCTCCCAATATCATCTTTCGCTGTTTAGCTCCTTGGAGCAGGGACCAGCCCTGGGGAGGTGCCTGGTGTGTGATGAGCCCCTATACACGACGGCAGCAATCTGTTAGTGCCAGGTGCTGAGAGACACAGAAAAAAGAGATCGCAAAATTGCTCCATCCGTCAAGTCTCAGATTTGGGTTAGGCATTTATCAGGAGGGTGAATGGATGCACGCAACCCCTGCTAATAATGGTTAGCGCGTATTAAAGCTTTTCTGTGCCTGTGGGTGAAGGCAGAGCAATTTTCCACTCCATACAGATTCACATCAGCATCTCGGCTTACATGTGGTTTTAAACAGGATACTAACACATACTTTCCAATGCTACATTTCTAACCTGTGTCAACACCCCTTCAGCGCAAGTGCTGTTTGCTGCAGTGGAAAATGGAAGAATTGATGTAATTTCCTGTCCTGATGTTAATGAGATAGTACCCGGCGATGGGCCCGTTCCAGCCCAGCATGCTTTCGAGCATGTATCCTCGAGACTGACCACAGGATCAAGAACATCGGCCCAGAGTTTTCTAATTTTAACTCCGACGGATGCTATTGGATCCAAAATTGCGCTCGAGAGGGTTGAGTGCCTGCTGGGCCGTGATGTCATCCTGACACCGCAGATGAACAGATAGTAAAATAGCTCGAGAGACTGCCCTTTTCCTCCTCCTCCGGGAGCTACCGTGTTTGAATCCCTGCCTGAGAAGGTGGGGTGGGGTGGGAGCAATGAAAGCTGTCCTTCCAATTGACGCCCATGTCTTGAGGGGTGGGCAAAATCCTTCTTACTCGAGGTGCTGCGGGTGGCTTGTTATTACATTGCTGGGGTTTGGTCTGCAGTTGACTATCCTGGTCCTGGAAATGGCGCACAGTGCAGGATGCTGCAAAGAGCGTGGAGGGATGCGAGAAGGGTGTGCAGGGCAGGTGAGTGCTTCCAGGTGCCCATGGAGAGGTGACATCCTTGTGTAATTGCTCAACCCCAGTGATGGTGCTTACTGTGGGCTCTATTTGACCATTGTAGTGGATGGGCTTCTGGGCAGCTCAGGCCATGCTATGCGATCATATTCAAGACTTCAACCCTGAACTCAGAGAGGAGGTTTGGTCGCATGAAGCTGCCCTGGGATGGGTTTCTCCCAGGGGTTCCTGCAGCCAGTGTGTTGTCCAATCTATACCACCTTCATGCCTGGGACAGAGAAGATCATTGACCTCCCCCCAGATGCCTACACACACCTGCCTGGAAATGCTTCGTTATTGCACATGCTCAATGCAAGTCATAATGTTGTGGTAAATAAATGCATTAGTACTCGTAGCTTCTGCTATCCCTGTCCCAAAGCTGGGTATAGTGTTGGCCAACAGCTTTGCTCCAGGTCACGCCCGTGACTGTAGCTGAGCGCAGATTGCTCTGGCTACGGTGCTTTCCTCTTGCATAGAAATGCAAGGAGCTAATTTCTAGGGTAACACTCGCACCCAAACCAAGGGCTCTGTGTACGGACAAATTTGGACCATTCTGCTTATCATCAGGAATTTAAAACAAAGCGCAGGCTATACCTTTCAAGAGAAGGAATGAAAGAATGAAAAAGGGAGGGAGGGAAGTGGGGAGGTAAAGAAAGAAGAGGGGAAGGAAGGAAGAAAATAAGGGAAAGATATTAAACAGGGAGGGTGTTGTTGGCCCCATAACCTTTCACAGACAGCAAAGATAAAGCTGCAGATATGGAAAATTTATCAGCAGTGAAGAGGGAAGGCACTGAAACATGTTCCTCTGCATCCTTCATAGGAGCACAGAGGAAAACAAAATTGGGGTCACTGCTTTAAAGTATTTAAATATTTTCATCCTAGTTAAAGCAAGAAGGAAAATCTTTCTCTATCATATAACATTTGCTCAAATATTAATATTCTCTAGTTTTTAATACATTATAAAATAACTCTGTATGATGGCCAGAACCAAGTGGCCAGCCTTTACATGTTGTTTGCTCAGGCTCACTTTGACCCAGAGAAGTTGAGTAATCTTATGGGTAAATCCCAGACCTGCACATCAAAACAACTGGATTCAGCCGTGACACTGATGCTTCATGGCTTTTTTCCAATATTTCCAAAATTAGCCTAGTTCTGCTGTAAGTGAGCCAAACTCTGTCAACAGCTGTCTAGGACCAAAGCGGAGGGATTTTGCCAGTCTCATCCTTCATGTACAACTTGTTGCCAAGGTGCTGCCTCTCTGGGTCTCGGTTTACCTAACTTTGACCTGTTTGAGTCTAGATTCACTTCTGGATTAAAATGTTATGGTGCAGCTGCAACTACTAATGTTTACAGCCTGGGGACTCTTAGAAGGAAACAACTCTACAGAGGCAAAAGCTTATTCTCATAAGGAGCAATATTCCTAGATTTGAGGGTCAGAACATCCTTTATGCCTAATCACGAGAAGGGAAGAACTGTAGAAAGCCAGCACAACTCTACATTGAGAGTCCCTCTGTTGAGCTTTTTCTTCCTTTTGGTAAAAAGAGAAACAAACTTATTTCCTGCTCAGTAAGCCAGAAAAACAAAACAAAACAAAACAAAACAAAACAAAACAAAACAAAACAGAACAAACCAAACCCAAAAGCCAGAACCCAAACCCCAGTTCTCTAGCACTGCATTAAGTTCCCCAGAGGCTGTCCTAAGGCCAGCAAAGCATTGCTGAGCTGACATGCATATCAACGCAAAAGGACTGAGAGAGAAGCCCTAAGAGAGCACGCCAGGAGGTGCTGTTTTTCTCCACGAAATCAACGCTCTGACTGACTTCAGACTTGCAAGAATTTCACTGAGGCAATAACAAATCATGGTCTTGAGTCTGTTTCCCAGAGGATGTTCACTAACCTGAGCAGACATATCAATGAGTTTGGGGAGATTCAGTTGGCTTCCTTCTTCTGTCTTCAAGTAATCCAGCAAACACCCTGCAAAAGAGGAGAGACTGCTGTAACTCTTCTGAATAAGCCTATACATTTGCTTTCCCTGGTGCCTCTCGGAATATATGCAACAAAATCTGCCTGCATCCTAGAGAAAATCTGAGGAACCACAATGGGTGTTTGCTGCAGCTTCTTCCACTAGAAAAGATCCCAAATGCAGCCTGTTCCCCTCCTCTATTTCGCACAGACCTGTTGCAAATTGCTGGACATTCATCTCTCAAAGCCTTATGGACAAGAGAAGCAAAATTAAGGACAATTTCACCATGAGGGGCGTAAAAATTTGAAACAAATTTCCAGTAGGAACAGTGGTGATGCGACCTTTAAATACTCTTCTAATGAAGCATCACCATCTTGTGAAGTAGCTTACAAAATATGACAGCACAAGAGGCAGGATTTCATTGCCCAGAAAGTCCCTTCCTGTACTAGAAACAAACTTGTGGATCACTTAGTCCTTCTGCTTACAGATTTGGTACAATGCCTTCCTCTCCACCCCCTTTATGATGGGAGTACCAGCCATGTCATTGACCTGATTTTGCAGGAACCCAACAAAATACTCAATGAGGCTTTTTACCATTGGCCATGTACTCTGTCACAATGTAGATAGGCTGCTTTGTGACTACTGCATATAGGCGGACCAGTTTGTTGTGTTGGAGCCTCTTCATCAAGTTTGCCTCTGCCAAGAAGGCATCAGGATCCATGCTGCCCTCCTTCATGGTCTTCACAGCCACCTTGATGTTGTTCTTGTAGTAGCCTGCAGAGAGATAATGGTGCATTGAGGAATTTTGGCCTCTCTACAGGCTCTATTAGGCCATGCAACAAAGAGCAGAAGAGCTTGTGGATCTGGGAGCAGAAAGCCACAGCAACAGCCATCAATGTCCCAAGAAGAAACAAATGGAAAGTCTCAGTACCAGTGTGCTCTGAGCAACCAGTAGGTATAAGAAGAGAAGGGAGAGACACGGCACAACTGTCAGTCCCTGTGACTTCATCAGGGATTCTTCCTGCTCCAGGTGGTGGACACCCATGTGATGAACCCTCCTCACATGGTCCTCCCAGCCCCGCAAGATTCTTTCTGGGTGAAACCCCTGGGACCTCCCACCAGCTAGGTTCTCAAATAATCCAAATGCCATCGAAAAAGCCAGGACACTACAGCCAGGATGTTGACTCAGTCTGGTCCTGCCTACAATCTGAATTTCCAAGGCAACAAGGAACCACAAAGAGGACAGCAAAGAAGATGAGTTTACCCTATTTCTTCTCCCACTGATTAGCAGTGGGCAGGAAGGCGTAAGGGATTCAGGTCTGGGTTATAAAGTGGAACAGGGAAGCAGAAAAAGTGTGGTAGTGTCACCCAGGTACCCTGCTGTCTGTAACTTAGGATCCTACAACCATGACCAGGATTCCTAGAAAGAATGAGAGCATGCCTCAGGAGATGAGTATGCAGTTATTTCAACAGCTCTCGCATGCATCTAGCCTATGAACTCCATGGTCAACCACTGATCTGTGCAAACACAACTTGTCTGGTCCTTCCCAGGAGTATGGCATCTACTGCTGCACAAGTATCCATAAATATGTGTTTATACTTTAGGATCCCCCCAGCCAGACTTCTCCTGTCTTAGAGAAAGAGGGCTTTCCATCTCCTCTGTTTATATATTTACTTACCCATCCACACTTCCCCAAACTGCCCACTGCCAAGTTTCTTCACAAGCTTCAGAGACTCCCGTGGGATCTCCCATTCGTCCTGTGCCCAGGGTCTCTGGGGAACCAGGGATATGCAGGGAACTGTGAGTCGCTGGCACAGGCCATCCCCTTTCTCTGTATGAGGACAAAGCACAGGACAGTTCAATGGGATGGCAGAGCTAACCTCCTCCTCCTCCATCTACACAGGCCAGGAAAAAGTCATCAGCCCATGGGAAACCTTCACAACCACACAAATGTTTTGGCCACAGGGATCAAAACACCCAGAAGGGACTCAATGCAAGGAAAAAGCTCAAAAGGAGCCATAGAGGAGAAAGTTCTCCTGCCCAGCAAGTCCAAACCCTGCTTCCCAAGCATCCCTCCCACATATTCCTTCAACATTCATCACTTTCCTTTCCTGATGGGAAACACTCCCTGGTTATAGAGCTGTGGGCAGAGCTTACCCTCATAGTGTCCTAGGATGAAAGATAGGCCATGGGTGCCCAGGTTCTGCTTGGAGAAGCACACCTTGCCCATGAGAGTGGATGGAGTGATAGTGGAGGCTAGTAACCCAGTCCTCCCTCTGTCCACATGTCCACCTTCTGCCAGGAAACAAACACATTAGGGAAGGCAAACAACTTACGGCTATAATGATGGATTAGCTCTGGCAGGCTGGAGAAAGTCATCCTGGGGGAGATGTAATATCCCCCGCCATCTAAGGAGCGGATCCTGTAGTGTTTGATGATGTCCCCATGAGCAGAATTGCTGTCTCTCACAGACAAGGAATAGGCACCTGGAGAATGAGCAGAAGAGGGAACTGTGAGGACAAGTAGGACCTGACTCAGGGACCAGCTACATCCTCTTCCCTTGCCTGCCTGCAGCTGCAGACACTTCTCCCAGCCCTTGCTGATGCCTTCTCAAGGCAAGTCCACCAGGCTGCAAAGCTACAAATTTCCCTCTCTCCAAGGCAAGTGGGGAGGATAATGGTTCATCAGAGCTTAACCGGGCCTGCCAAGGCTTGGTTGAGTAAGACCTGCCAATGCCATGGCCAACAGCCTTAAGGAAGCAATATGGCAACCAATAGCACATCTCCAGCCAGAGCAATCAGACACTACTTAGGTCATGATGGTCTAACAGCTTCATGTCTCCCATCTGAGCTCTGTCAACCCCACCATCTCATCTGGACAAAACAAATGACCGACAGCAGCCTCACCAGTTTGTACAAACACAGGACTGACCAGGAGCTAAATCACCCTGCCAGCGCAACCAGAATTTCAGTAGTGGGAGAGAGAAGGTCAAGAGATATGTGCCCCTCCTCAGCATTATCCAAGTTCCTCAGATCCCTGTTATCCCCTATAACCCTTGTGCCAAGGTCAGTGGTTCAGCTGGGAGTACAGAAGCAGGGTTCAGGAGAATTGTCTTGTTCAGCCATAAACCTGTGACTGTGGCTAAACCACATCTAGATTCAGGTGCCTTTTGACCTCAAGGGAGCTACTCAACGATCTTCTGCTCTGACCTGCGATTCTCTCCTTATAATGGTTTTCTAATCTATACCATGTGGTTAGTTTTTTGTGCACAAAAACATCACTAGATGTTGCTACAGAGCAGCAACTTCCAGCCTATGCCACTGTAAATCTTAGTACAGCTTAGAAATGTTTGTTTTGTCTTTTTTTTTTTTGCTTTTGTCTGGATCATATTTCCGGAGTAAGTTGTTACAAGCCTGCTGGGCTGTGAAAAGTCTAATACGTCACCCAGGTTGATAGGCTGCCTTTTTTAATGTTTGAAAAGGCAGAGCTATATAAGTTAAAAAATACGAATCTGTCATGTAGGATCATAAGCAGAAGTGGGGCCTTCCACCGTGACTCTGAAACCCTAATCCTGCACGCGAGGGGAATCTACTAACATGTAACGCTCACTGGCTGGTGTTTCTCCATGGCAGCACCAGCAGTTCCTTATTCTGGGACTGGAAACCATTTGCATTTTTAAAAAGTAATAAAAGAAAACCACCTCTGTGCATATCTGCTCTGTTGCAGTGATTGTAAGTCTTTACAAGCAGAATTTGGGAGAGCCTAAAATTTTTCTAAGTGCTAGTAGTTGTTTTGGGGGGGACTGGCTTTCTGCAGAGACCAGACTATGAGATATGGTGGCATATCTCATATCAGTAAGAGAAACAAAAGCTGGATGGATAGCAGCTTCTTAACCCTGTGTCAAGGTGCTGTCACTAAAGCCAGCCACCAATGGGGCTGCGAACTCCTCATTTGGGAACCACAAAACTTTCCGAGTGGTTTCCTGATGCCTGATGCAACTGGTACCTCTGTACATTTAAGATTTCTCCTTCTATGGTGAGCTTGGGAGTCAGATACAAGAGTCTCGTTACACCAGAGTACCTCGGGCATGTTCAAGAATATTTGTTATCAACTACCTCAGCGTTTTATTTCCTGCATAGACACCTAAGAATGTATGAAATAGTCAATCAGAAAACATAATAAAACAGCAGGATGGTTGAACGCTCTCCCAATACACTTTGGGGAACTGATGAAATCCCCTGGGGTTTGATCAGTGCTCCCAGCTCGGCTCCTCAGTAATGTTAGGTGGGAAACAGGAGAAAAAAATAAAATTATCAGAAAGTAAAACTTTAACTATAGCCTAAAGGGACAAAATCTCCCAGAGCTTTGTTTTCCATACAACAAAGTCAGAGCTAAGCAGCTAGGTAGCATCTCTCTGTGTGGATGCACTTTGTGGGACAGTGATCAGCACATTTCCTAAAGACCAAGTCCCAGGTGAAATTATTTGTTCCAGACAGTGCCCAGTTAGGGTACAGTTAAATAGGGACATGGTGGTGGACTTGGCAGTGCCAGGTTAATGGTTGGACTTGATGATCTTCAAGGTCTTTTCCAACCTAAACGGTTCTATGATTCTATAATGTTCATGGAAGACCTGTTGGTTTAAATGCAGAGCCATGGAACCTCAAGATTGGAAGCACACAGCATCGGCATGGTGGGCTCCTTCTCAACAGAGGATGCTCTTCTGATACTCTTTCCTTCACCATGAGTGTCAGGCAGAAGAGAGACTGAGAAGCCCTTTTGGCTCTATCAGTCCTGTAGCTGAACATCCGAGAAACAGCTCTGAAGCATCTTCAATGGGGTAACAAAAAACTCAAGGTAAGGGCAAAACAATGGCTCATTTTTGTAGTCCATGTCTCAGTGACCAAAAGTCACTACGCAGCTGAGGATGTCTTTCCCAGGGAGTCTTTTCCAATCCCTGGTGGTTGCAGAGAGGTGCTGCTAGGGCTTATGTCTACAGTGCTCAGCACAAGTCCTCCTAGAGCTGATCAGCCACATTCCTTAGTGCTCGGAACCAGACCTCTTCTGGCTCCTCTGTTGTACCTATGTGGCTCTAGGTTGCAAAGAATAACAATAATAATAATAATAACAACAACAACAACAATAATAACAACAACAACAATAACAACAACACCACCCATAATTCATATACATGTGTTAATATTTTTGTTATTATCATTATTATCATTATCGTCACCATTATTGTTGTTGAGGGTGATGATTATGTTATTTTAATTTCAAAGTGATTGAAGCAATGTGCTGGCCAAGCTGCAGCCCAAACCCAAGAGGGTGTTTTGCATGTCTGGGATGTGGCTCAGGGTTCATGTGGGATGTTTTACAATGCAAGGCCTGCTAGAGGAAGGAGCCAAACCTGGTGTGAACCCAGCTGCACTGACGACAGACAGCGTTGCGGCAGGAAGAGGAGGAATTTACGACTAACACATGTGCAAGAGGGTGCCTGGGGGCCAAGAGTCAGTGGAGAAGAGAAGATCTGATCTGTTTGTTAGTGTGGTTGCACCCAAAATGCCTGATCTCCTGCAGGACCCCCTCTCCAGACCCCACTGACCCTTTAAACTCTCTTGCATCTTTCAAATATGATAGCAGCCTTCCAGTATCTGAAGGGGGACTATATTAAAGGTGGAGAGGGACTTTTTACAAGGGTGTGTAGTGATAGGACAAGGGGTAATGGCTTCAAACTGGAAGAAGGTCAATTTAGATTAGATATTTGGAATAAATTTTTCATTGTGAAGATGATGAGGCCCTGGCCCAGGTTGCCCAGAGAAGCTGTGGCTGCCCCATCCCTGGAGGGGTTCAAGGCCAGGTTGGACGGGGCTTGGAGCAACCTGGTCTGGTGGGAGCTGTCCCTGCCCATGGCAGAGTGTTGGAACTAGATGATCTTTAAGGTCCCTTCCAACTCAAACCGTTCTGTGATTCTGTGATGTGCAGCATGCAGCGGTGACAGGGGCTCCAGGCACCCTCCAGGCCAATCTATCAGCTGCCTAGTACCAGCGTTAATACTTATCCTGTCATTAGAGCTAATGACTGGATTTCACCCCAAGTCAGAGTTTAGTTTGCTGGAGTGAGTGTCAGAGAGCTTTCCTTGTCATTCACCGTGGCCGGTTACTGTTCCCTTGGGAGCTGCATTATAAAGGCAAAGCGCTAGGGCAGAAAAGCTTCAATTCTCTCTTCTCCCAGTGACAGCAGCAAATGAAAATTGTTAAGTGGAGCCGGACAGATGTCAGGGCTCTGAATCTCCCCTGGTGATAGCCAGGATGGCTGAAAGGAGTTCTTGCTCCTCAACTACAAGAGACATTCACCCGTCCTACAACCCTGCATCGCTTCCCAGCACAGACCTGGGCTAACACACGGAGGTCCACACCTGCCCTCAAGACCATCTCAGAGCAGTGTGAGCACAACCAGATCTTGCCCTGGGCAGTGATGGGTGTCAGACCCTCCTGTTCTGGGTCTGGGATCCCCAAACCATCCTACAAGGGTCCTTTCTGTTCAAAGGGTGGCAAGTTTTGTATAGGAAAGAGCAATAGAAGGTGCAAAGGGTTCACATGATACTTCACCTAGGGTTGATTCAGCTGCCTAAACATGGGTGTCTGGTACCACTTAAGATGCTCTGGGACATCTACATGGGCCTGGTAGATACTGTGCAAAACCACAACTCCTGGTGGAGCACATGGAGATGACTATAAGATGTCCAGGGTTTGGTGACCAAATGAAGCCCCACTGGCTACATTGGGAGCTCAGGCAACTGCCATGTGTGAAGTCTACATTTTGATGTCTGCATCTCACACTGAGCCCCACCACATGTGGCATCTCCTGTTCCTATAGGTCTCATCAGGCTCTTAACTCCTTCCCGATGGGAAACCCAGGAGCTCAGCTGGATATGGCAGCTGAGTTCTTCTGAGGTCCCTCTTGTCAGGAGCATAGACACAGCAGTCTTGCTGTGAGCCAGGAGTTCATGACTCGGCACAGCTGTGTGACTGTGTTCCTGCAGGTTTCAGAATGGATATTACTTCGGGGGAAGATTTGTTTATTTCCAGCAGCTTTGGCAAGGTTAGCTCTCCACTGATGATTTCACTGCTGGTCTGCTTCCCACACTGTCTTGACAAGGACCTGTCTTCCAGGGGTGTTGACCGTGCTTTTCATGGCCTCCGCAAGATGTTGAGTGAAAGCAAAGCCCCCAGTTTGCAGACCTTCAGTATATATAACCATTAGCAAAATGAGACACTGCTTACGGCAGGCTGTGAATAGGTGCTGCTCTTAGGCAGGGTGCAGAATGCGTCCTGCTGTGGTTGAGACAACCCGATATGAGACAATCACCCTCCAGTACATGCAGCTAAGGGGGATACTGCCCTTAGCTTGACTCAGTGCTCGGCCCTAAAGGTCAAATCATAGAATCATGGAATCATAGAATGGTTAGAGTTGGAAGGAACCTTAAAAACCATCTAGTTCCAACCCCCTGCCCTGGGCAGGGACACCTCCCACTAGACCAGGTTGCTCAAAGCCCCATCCAGCCTGGCCTTGAACACCTCCAGGCATGGGGCAGCCACAGCTTCTCTGGGCAACATGGGCCAGGGGCTCATCACCCTCATAGTGATGTTGCTGATGATGTGCAAAGTAAATGAAAATATGTGTCATGGAAGAGGAAAACAAGAAGAACCTGGGGGGTTCGAAGAGCAGGATTAATTCCATAGCATTTCTCTGGACATGTCATGGTGGGTCACAGAGTGCTTTACATTAGTGAAGTCAGCTTCAAGACACATTTGGAGATGCAGGGTTTTGTCTTTTCCCCTTCTCTTTAGTGAGGAGGAAGCTGTGGTTAAAGTGTATGAAATGGTGTTACCATGACCATTCAGGCAGTCTAAAGCACAGAGTATTCAGGTAGAAGCTCATCGCATGAGATGATTCAGAGAATGAGGTATCTGAAGGAATAACAGCCATATTCTAATACAGAATACTAAATGTCAGAAAAGGCACAGGTGAGACTCATGTCTCAGAGCAGAAGCTCATCTCTGCCCATTTGGGACTAAGGTCGGACTTTCATGGAGCGGAACACGCCACATCTGCTAATGCAGAATATCACGCACCTCCAGCTAAGTCTGCTTCTAGGCAGCAGAGACAGGGCATTAAAGATCGGGTCTAGCCTGGTTATTTCTCCTTGGATCTCAGGACTTCACCACCTCTGTCCAAGCCCTGTGTGACCTAGACCCACCCACACTTCAGAGAATTGCAAAGAATGATTTCATCCCGTGTTTGCAGAATTAGGAGATGATTGTCCTGAGCAAGTGTAGGGAAAGGTCTGATCCCATCCATGGCAGGGGAAGGGGATAAACATAAGATCGGCATGTGGTGACCAGTTCAAGCCTGATCATTTCAAAGGCACCACAAAGGCAACAGAGAAACCAATATAGAAGCAGAACAAGTTACTTGTAAAGGGAAATGCTTAGAAACAAGGTGGGGTTTTTTTCTGTGTTTTCTGACCTGAATGTTCCCTAAAAATTCTGAAAACTGCAAATCCACATGGAAAGCAGTGCTTGGCATCAGCTCAGCAGGGACACGTGGAGGTGAACCCAGACATGGGCCAGGGGGGAAAGTCACAGCAGGCTGCTCTAATGCTAACACAGCACTGCTGATGGCTGAGGGAGAGAGCTACAGGAAGATGAGCATCTTGTTGCCCCACTTAGCACACTAAATAGCATGCCAGTTCAAGACCAGCGCTCCAGTTTGACTCTATTTGTCAAATCCTGCTGTTGGAGGTGGCTGAGGATACACCTGTTGGAGCCAGGGCTCAGGATACATCTGTGAGTAAACTACACCATGCCAGAGCCTGTTTTCTAGCCCTGGGGTCACATCCACACCATGAAGCTCTCTCAGCCTCCGAAACAGGGTGACTGCTCTCAGATTGACTATTGGGAATGGTGCCTGGTTGGCGGCAGGACAAAACCTGCACAGAAACTGTGTGGATGACCCAGCTGTCGCATCCAGACTCTGTCACTATTAAATTTACTGGTAATGATATAGCCATGGAGGAAAAGGCAGAGACTGTTGGAGACCTGCCATGGAATGGGGAAAACAGAGACAAGAAAGGAAGAAGGAGAAGCTACTGTAGGCAAGAAATAGATGTAAAATGGAGGATCCAGCTTATCCGTTCTCACTCCATCTGTTTGGCCCTAGCCTTGTAGAAGCATTTGGGAAGCAAGTGAAGGAAAAGAAGATCCCATATTACTTCAGATGGATGCTCCAAGTCTCTACTGATATATTAGGAAGACACAAACAACCTTTGCCCATGTGGCAAACAAAGACTCCTGAACCCATTTCACAGGAAAGGAACGAAAGCATAGCAAGACTGAAGCACTTTCATGAACTACCGTACAGAGCTAGTTCAGAGCAGAACCACTGTGAGCATCAATTCCTCCATGCTGTAAACACTCCTGCTGGCCCAGAGGATGCAAGGACAGAAAAGTAGGAAAGAAACTATATGAAATTCCCATTGCACAACATAAACTAGCTTCCAGACTGTCTGAAAATTAACAGTACGGAACAAAGAAATTGCAATTACACAGTGAAATATCACGGTTAATACTATATCCACTGCCCAAGAAAAGTGACCACAATGCTCTGCCCTTTCCATCTTCACTGGGTCATGTCTTCAAAAACCAGACTTGCTCATAGGGTAGGAAACTGGATGAAGTTCACCCTTTCTGCTTGTCAATCTCCTTCCAAAATTCCTGGCTTGCATCAATTCCCCTTGCTACAGACTATCAGGAAAAACAGGTTTCCTCTGGGAAAATGTTCCACCAAAAGACTTTTTCCAAAATTTGGCAAGTTTCTGCTGCAAGCAGGAGAAATGCTTCTTCAAGAGTGTGTAGAAGAATCTCCATTTGCCAAAAGAGCAATATTTCCTCGGGGAGAAAAGGAAAAGAAACCCCCTACACATTGTTTTGGAAAGTCTTTTCTGCTTATCTGTGTTCCTGCATCTCTGACACAAACTATGGTGACAAAAGCCACCCTTACCACAGCCTGAACTACACAACGTCATGAGCGAATCTTTGCCTTCCAAATCCCCACTTCACTTCTACAGCCTGGCAACCGCTATTTTGCCCAGACGGATCCAAGAAGCACTGGCACAGCTGAACTTTGAAGCTCATATCTGAAATGTTTTCCAAGCCATGGCAATAACGAGGCAGTATCCTTGCTCTGTAAATCTCACCTTTGCTGGTTTCACTCTCTCGGACAAGGAAAGAGCCAACTTTGTTACCAGAAGACAATAGCAGCCGTTCAGCATCTTTTCTGCTCAGAGTTTTAAAATACCACCTGGGAGACAGAAAAGGCAAAATCATTGTTCGAAAAGCAAAAGCTCTAAAAAAAAAAAGCGTATTCTTTCCAGTTAGTTCATTTTTTTTAATTTTTTTTTTACCATTACACTCTGAAACTGCGGATTATTTTTATCAGCGAATAGTTTTTTATCTACTGGAAAGTGCCAGTAATGGATTGGTTTTAGTCAATTAACACCAGATTTCGGTTACTTTGGGCTTGTTTCACAGCCTAGCAATTCAGCCAGAGCAGGGAGTAGATGGTATGTGCTGTACCCTGTACGCGGGAGAAGTGAAAGCTCAGCCTGAGCACAACCCCTGAGGCATGCAGGGACTCACGGCTCGCCTGGTGAGTGAGTGAGTCCTGAGCAGTGCCCAGGCAGGCTGTGTGTAAAGCAGATACGTGGGCTGGAAGCTGAGCGTAGGGTGCCCATAGCCATTTAAACGTACCCTTCGGATACAAAGAGTATTTATATCTCAACCATATTTCTGTGTGCTGTTAAATATTTACTGAATTTTTTAAAAATTAATTAAATATTTGCTGAATATTCTGTGATTCTGTGAATTCAGTGATGGTTAGGTCCCTCCAAGAGAAAGCGGCAAGATGGGCTGATCATTTACAGCTGAATGAGACAGAGGAGAATAAATAATGGAAACAGTTTCTTCTGCTTTTGGCTCAAGTCTTTCTTACCATCCTCTTTGCTGGGACCCAAACACGAAGGCTGCATCTGGGATAATGAAATAAACAGCACCAGGCTGTGGGTCTGAGTACTGTCACTCGGTGTCTGCCCCATTAAATTGTTAGAGTGGTCCCTGGCACACCTGAGACCTGGATCAATGCACCCTTCCCAAGTGATCCCCAGTCCCCTTTTGGGGACTCTTGGAAGCTGAGGAAGCTATATGTGTGGGTGGACTGGCCCAGTGGGGCCAGAGGACGGTCCCTGGCACTGCTAATTTACCAGTGCAAATGTAACTTTTATGTTCTTTTTGCCCAAATCTTTGTTTTCCACCATGGGTGCAATCAGTGGGACAAGAGTCTTTGCCTACTTTCCCTGTAGCAATCTCATCCTCCCCGCTCCCCTCCCCCATGGTGTTTAAAACTTCTCCTGAACTTTTGGGCAGCATCGTTGGGGATGATGGAAGACCTCTTGCCATCCGGCCCAGCACTGACACCTTCCTGCCATCAAGTAAAGCTGTTCCTGTAGCTTGTTGAGAGACCGAGCACTTTCAGAAAGGAAAGCCCTGCATCAGTGTTCACCATTCATAAGCCTTCGCACTTACTTTTCCTCTTCCAAACTGTCTACTTGTGCGACGAAGTTACTAGGGATGTAACCTTTCCTCCCACTGCTGAGGGATTTTGCCAGCCACCAGTCCCCCTCGCTGCAAAGCAAGTCGAAGAGAAAGCATGAGTGCTCGGAGGAGGTTTCGTTACAAGCTAAGACTGCAGGGACAGAACGGTTTCTGGGGTTTTGAGCACTGCAAATAGGCCAGCGCTTCTTAATCCACTCTACAGGTCCCTCTCGATTTCCTAGGACCACGACCAGTTTGAAGACTGTCTCTCAGGGCCTCCTGGAGGTGACAGTCTCTTTCCATGAATGCAGAAGTAGCACAGAGTAACCACAGACCCAAACCTCTGCTACACTCCCCAGGTGAGAGGAGGGAAATCTGGGTCACCATAGGTTTATTTTGTATCTTGCACAGGGACATGGGAGGTCCTCCTTTCTGCTCCTTCCTTTGTCCATCAGACACCCCACTGCTTTATTCTCCCACCATGGACTCAGACAACAGCCATGACCAAAAGCCATCCTCACCGAGGAGTCTCCCTTACCCCATGGGTCACAGCCCATGGAATCTGGGTGAGAAACGTCACCTCCGGAGGACACCTCATAGAGTGGTCAAGGATGGAGGAGCCCTACAAAGACAAATGACCAGGGGACCCAGGCCCTGTAATGGACTGGGCAGATGGACTGTCAGCCTCTTCTCTGGTGGGTTTGAGAAGAAGGTGAAAGGAAACCATGCACCTCTCTGGCTTGATTCTGTCCTTTCCTCTGACTACACCCAACCCACATCCTTTGCAAAAGCACGATCAGCACAAAATATGAAAGAGGAGCTAGCTGATTGCTGTTATTTATGCTACTTCTGCGCCCACACACACCGGCAGTGAAGAAGGTCCCGGTAGTATCCAGGGAAGGACACTACCCAACCCAAAAGTATCTGTAACAAATGGAATTGTCACCTTCCCCATTTCGCATAGGGAAGAGTGTACCCATGGTCATACTCTGGAGCAAAGTGAAGGCACAGCCTCAGCTCTGGAGAGCTGTAAATTGGTGTCTGACCACAAGGTCCCCCCTTTCCCAGACTCACAATGCTCATCTTCAAACCCTTTCTGGCAGTAGGTCACTTACTTGGAGAGGACTTGGAGTTTCTCCCCCTTGACCAGCTGCAGGTCACGGTCACTTGAGGCAGGAAAATCATACAGTGCAACCACAACAAAGTTATCTGAAAGAAGAAACAGCACCGTTGAATCCAGCCAGTTCCCTGCCAAGGGGATGATGCACACCCGAGTGTATGGTGAGGCATTCCACCCTGACGCACACAGGGGCTGTGAACCCCGCCAGCCCCCAAAAGCCAAGCTTTCCACCAATCCAGTTTCCTGCCGACCACAACCTCTGCTCGGAGACTAATGCTGTTTTCACCAAAGTGTTTCCTCTGTATGTGTTTTTAAATCACTCCAGAGCCCCCTATCCACAAAAGCCAGTGTGTCAACAAGAAAAAAGGGTTTGTGTGGAATAAGAAGGGTCATAAATAACCTGTCAGTGTTTGGCCTGAGTTTTACACAGCGGTAAATGAAAACTGCTGTAGCAACATTTCCCTGGGATTTGACTGAAAAAGATGAAGATTTCTTGATTGAAAAAGTTATAAGGTTGTCGCAGTTTCTGTTATTTGAGCCCATTGCTAGGATTCAGCTCTCCCTCCAGATGCTCCTGACTCAATCTGTATTTTGACATCCCTTTTGTGCGCTATTCCTTGTAGATGTGACAGCACGTTTAAGTCGCACTGCTGCTTTTGAACCAGAACTTTTATAGTGCCTGGCTGCTCCACTCAGATGAAATTCCCAAAGGGGTGGTGGATGCTCCAGGATCCCCTTCCCTCTCCCTGGCCCCGATGCACTTCAGATGCTCCAGACCATAAACTCAGTGCTCTGTGTCTCCCATTTTGGTTGCAACCCACATGGACACAGGCTGTGAGTAAGCCTGCATCACCATCCCCTACACTACCATGGTGCTTTTACTCCAGCCATGTTGGTCAAGCCTAAAATTTGTCACAGCAAAATGAACTTTCACTTGGTGAACTTTCTCTGGTGAAGGCGAGCCCTGCTGTGCGTGGCAAAGCTGACGCCTGGTACATGTGCTGCGAGGCTGCTAACCCTCCCGGGGCAGATCTCTGCTGGCTGGAGCTGAATCGCTACCTTTGCATGCCCGGGTTGTGCCGGTGCTGCTCTCGGAGAGGTTTTGCAACCATTCACATGTGCTCTGCAGGCTCGCAGTTACTGAAGCAGAAATGAGCAGCTATTTTGGGGTAGATCAAACTTTGCAAAGAGGGTCAGCACATGCACACAAACATAAAGATCAAACCAAGGCACAATAATGAAAAAAAGAAAAAAAAGAAAAAGAAAAAGAAAAAGAAAAAGAAAAAGAAAAAAAAAAAGAAAAAGAAAAAGAAAAAGAAAAAGAAAAAGAAAAAGAAAAAGAAAAAGAAAAAGAAAAAGAAAAAGAAAAAGAAAAAGAAAAAGAAAAAGAAAAAGAAAAAAAAAGAAAAAGAAAAAAAAAGAAAAAGAAAAAAAGGAGACCATTTGCTGGAGAAATGTTTTAGCATGTACACAATCTAATTAATGCACTGGGAGCGATGGACAGACTATAAATAGCATTTTTCAAAACAGACTGTCAAGCCACAGTCTCTGTGTGACCTTTTCAAATAATGCCACCAGCAAGAGAGCCAGACTGGCCCTTTGTCATCACAAGATAACATGTCTCTGGGGCAACTTGGGTTTTGCGTCTGTGCAAGGCCTGGCTGCTGCTCTGCTGGCGATTTATTGGAGAGGAGGGAGGAGAAAGGGTCAGCGTGGGTGGAAAATGTAACTTTGTAAACCGAAGCCCAGAGCAGTTCCCTTTAGGCTTGCGAGGAGGAACTTGGAGATCCATGAGAAGCTTCAGCAGAGCCTCACTCTCTCCTACGTATGGGTAAAAGGATGATTGGTAACAAGGGAGAAGGCTTTGAAGTCTTAAAATAGCTTGCACAGTTGGGGGCTTTGCCTTGAGGCATCTCAAAGCGTTTGGCATTAGCAGTGCGCCCAAACTCATGTTGCCTTCTTGAGAATGTTGTTATCACACAGCTTCACCGTCATGAAAGGCTTCTGGGCATGTGCCTACTGCCAGGTGTCCGCAATGAATATGTTCATCCACACGTGCAATCCTGCTCCTCTTGGAAGTGAAATAATGCAGTGGTCACGCTTTTGCTTTGAAAAATAAAACCAAAAGTGTAAACACGTTCAAGCACAGAGGGGCTGCATGTTCCAGCAAAGAAAATTAAAAATGTAGTTTTGATCTTGAAGCGACTGACATAAATACAAATAAACGAAACAAAAAAAAAAAAAAGGGGAGAGAGGGAGAAAGAAAAAGAGCAAATATGGCCGGGACAAAAAGGCTTTATATGCTGAAAAAATACTATGAGCACCTCTTATCCCCTTCTCAACATACGTGTTGAGGAATGCTGCACACTTAAGTGAGCCAGAAGAAAAGCTCTCTCTGCTCAAGCCAGCAGGACCTGCCATCTCATGATGAAAGTGACTCTTCCCGTCTCCGGGTCTGTCACGCCACTGAGAAACAGCGCCGATAATACTTTCTTGGCCTATTTGATCAAGTTAGGTCATGAGTGACTCTATGGCACCCGGCGCAGAGAAGCCGTCGGGGCTGCTAGGAATGACTGCATTACAGATAATGCTAGCAGCCCAGAGACTTTGATTGCTGGCCAAATACATCTTGGCTCAGAGCTGCTGTCAGGGAAGTTAGATACCAGCTCAGTTTGCATAGGCTTAGTGCCAGTTTGATGGCTTAATAGAAATGATTCAAACAGTCTTCCCACCGCTGCCGGTTGTGAATGGAAGGTCTTTGCAACCATCCCACAGCTACGGAGCCAGGCTGAGACCACGTCAGGGTCCCCCAGAGGACCATCAATTGGTTTAGAGCCGTGCCGGGATGGTCATGGGGTAAATGACAGCTCGCAGCACATGTGTTGGCTGGCTGGGTGTGCTGAGCTGTGAGTTACTGCTTCTGAAAATGGGTCCAGCTTTCTGTTTCAGCATGGCACGGGCCAGTTCACCAAGGTAAATGTGTGCTAGAAGAGCGCAACTTCAAAACACTCAGCTGCTGGTGGAACACCAGCCCTGTTGCTGCTGTCACCAAGAGGAACACCATTAGATCCCATTGGTGGAGATGCAGAAGACTATGGGCTGGGACGGGTGCACCTCCCAGCTGGTCAGCAAACCCAGGTGTGACAGCATGGGAGACGTCTCCTCGGACATCCAGGCTTGCACTGCGAGAGTGCTTTCTGCCAAATACCCTCCTGCCTTGTGTTTTGACACAGTGGATGTTTTTGCAGGTAATTTCTGCTTTCCTCATAAAATCGTATCAGACCCAAACTCGTAACTTTTTTATCAGGAAATCTGAACATTTGGGGCAATTCCTTCTCACCTTCCTTTCCCCTCTTGCTTTTGATTGTAAATGCCCATTTTTGATGACAAGTTTTAATTTCTCATTGAAAAGTCAGCCTTTTCAGTAGAAACAACCCCTCCTATTTCCAATTAAGCTCAAAAGCACGTTTCTGGCAGCATTCCTTGCAAACTCAAATCCATATTCAGGGAACAAGAGTAAAAACGACGAAGGGCTTTGATGCTAATCTTGAGATGCCTCAAAAGACCCCAATTTCCGGAGCGTGCTGAGCTCCCACCCCTGAAAATGAGTTGTATTCATAGCACGATTAGCCAAAAGCAAGTGAAAAGAGCTGTAAGAAGTTGCGGTTCCTCAATCGGAGGAAATGGCCTCGCAGAGAGACCAATTCTTTGTGCAGTTGCAGGTTGTTGTAATGCCTGAGGACAAACACCCAAAACAACCTGCTCTCTCCACCAGTGGTACTTAAATTCAGCTGTGAGCAGGGGTTATTCTACCTATCTGCCGTGTCTTATCTATCCAATGCAAGCGAACAGCAGCAGCTCTAGCAATGGAGCCATTGTATTTGGGAATCACCATCATGGGCCAAGACTTTGCTGTGCTCCAAGCTTTAGAGGTGCAGAATTAAAGGTAAGTTTTGACCCTATAGAGACATAGAGTCAACCTTAAAAACATCATGAGTGCTCAGGGAACAAGGGTAAAATGAATGAGAGATTCACACGGCAGAAGAACCCACTCCAAGCGAAAAGTGGATTGGTGATGCTGCCAACACTGCAGTTGAATCTAGAGGTATATACTCCTTGCCTGCCTTTGTGATACTTACCAAGCTAAATAAATGTCAGGAGGTATTAAGCTTTTGTTAACTATAAATAAAGAAATTATTTCTGAGACAGTGGCGTGAAAGCTTGAAACTGTGACACCAGTTGCACAACACTGATATCGGAAAAAAAATATAACTCAAAATGTAAGGAATGCAAAAAAAAGGAAAAAAAAGGTTTTTTTGTTTTACATTATTTCATGCTTTCATAGTCAATAATTTTGCCTGATTGAACTTGCAGTGCTCCCACAGGATATAGTTCAGCTCTTTGATTTTTTTTGTATGATTGAATTGCCTGGATTTCATGCTTTCTCTATCAATTCACTTGAATTGCCTTCTTTCATGAGAATATCTCAGATATCTCAAACATCTTGCGTGGTTCCTGTCCGCCGATTTTGCCACAGAGTCAGACATAGCATCATTTCTGGAAACTCAGGCACCAGTAGAGAAAAATAAGAAGTTCCCCAGACCGTCAGTGTGAATATTCCTCCAAAACTGGAACTGAACCTAACAAACCAAAATATTTTTGCCAGCTGAAAATGGCTAACATGGTACTCAATGCATTTTTTAGCATCTTTCCACTTCTGCCTTCTGGCATGAAGCAGAAGTAAAAGCCACCTCCCTGAAGGTAACTTCTGTTGTGCTTCTTACCAGAGTGAGAACATTGATAAAAACCCCGTGAAAAACTGGCAATGGCTGCTTGGTTGTGGAGGTAGGAGAGCACGGCCACTTGGAAATGTGCAATGAAAACAATTTTGCAAAAGAAAGCATGGTTTCTGGGAAAATGGTACTTCCATGGAAACGCACCCTGATTCACATGGTTGAACAGCTACTCCTCCCACAAATTTGATCTCCATAACAAATGTCGATTTTGAAGAACATTTTGATGTTGCAGGTGTTCCTTTGTCTGTCCCATGGCAGAGACTCTCCATCATCATTCATAAGACTTAAGAAGACCTAGGTCTGCTGTTCCACTCATCTTATTTATTTGTCATCCCACTTTTTCCTTTTCTCATGCCCTGTCTCCCCTAATCCTACACTTTCACCAACGTGAGGAACTTTTGTGTGTTGCTAACTGCTTACTTCCAAGCTTCCTCTATTTTTTGCCCTCTTCTAATTCTCTCTGTCTCTGTCTTTAATCTGCAAAATTTATTTGACAGAAATACACACAAGTTGCTGTTGGAGGCTGGGGAGAGGTAGCAGAGGGCTTCCTGCTGAAAGGCAATCATCTACCAAATGCCATCTGCAACCCGCGGATAATTGCAGAGGTGGATGAAGCCAACAAACAGTCTCCAAGCAGGGGCTCTGTGCATCCTTATTTTATACTCTTTCCTTTCTTCTTGTTCTCTTTGTAGTGTCTCTGGGCTCTACGATGCCTGCCACTTCATCTGAAATTTTCAGCTGGCTGGATATAGCATCCACAAGTTGTCACACTGCAGACAAGGCAGCAGACAGAGAAATCTCGTGCAGTGGATGTCTCAGATCTCACTTTGCTCAACCGATGAAGAGGGAGTGCTTTTCCCTCTTAATTTCTTTGATAAGCAGGTGAAACTGGCAGCTACAAACAGTTAGTGATGTAAACTGAATCTTCCAAAACACACTGATAAACTCCCCGCCTGGCAATGCTAAAGATACAGAAACCACACGCCTGTGACATGGTGGCTTGTTCTCGAGACCTGCTGCTGGGGGACCACCACCTTGCAAACCCCCATGGGAAGGCGAAGAAAACAGCAATTGAGCTAAGAATCTTACCTTGTGCAGAGGCTTGGTTTAGATGAGGGTTATTGATAAATTGTCTGCCCTTTGGTAGAAATAGAAAGAAAAAAGAAGACATTTATTACTTGCTGTGTTTGCATGAAGACCTGCTCTCAGATTCACACGAGTGGGAGTCTGATCTGGAGCCCACTGTAGTCAGTCAACAGCCTCTGCACCTGGCTCCGTATGTGTTGTGATGGCTTTAACACATTTTGCCATGATGTGTTCATACCTGTCTTGGCAGTCAGCTTCAATAATCCTTGTCTCCCCTCTGAACAAAAGCATAAATCTGCTACCCACTCATTTAGACGCCGGTCTATCTAACTCTTGTTCACAGATGCCAGATTTCAGATCAATGGGGGATGAGACATGAATGGTCCCATTGAGAAATGACAATTGCAATATCATTTGAAGCAGAAAACCCAAGATACTCTTTGCCATAATCGTCCCAAGGCTCACGGAAAATCCTTTGCTCAGGGATATGTTCAAATAATGGAGGCAGCGACAATATTAGCATATTAAACAGCAGTAAAGTACTGCAACTCATCTAGGCACACTTTTAAAACATTGATGTGGTCCCTAGTTTGGTTTGGCCCAGAGCCTGAGAGTGGCCACTTGACCATAGGCTGTTCCTAATCAGCAGCTGGGATGCAACCACCTTGTTTTGTGGACTGAGAGCTTAACGCTATGGAAATGGCCAGGTGGGCTCTGTTGGCCTCTACCCAACTTCAAACGCCAATCCTGTGGTCAGTCCAAGGATCAGTGCCTAGTGATTAAAGTGGGTGTTTGACCCACTGCCAGGACTATTTATACACTTGCAAAAGGAGTGAATTACAGACCCCGAATTAAAAACATCTAGTGCTTTCTGGCCACACCACCCTTTGACTTCTACTTAGCAGCAGTGTGGTCTGGGAGCGCTGCTCACCCACTGCCCTTTCTAATTCATCTGAAAGAAATATAGACTTGCCCTGACATGTGAGAGCTTAGTGCCCGTGGCAAAAAAAATGGGTGTCAGAAGGTGATTGATGATACTGTATTTACATTGATAACAGCTCCCCTCCAGTGAGCTGGAGAGAAGGAAATTTAAGAAAAGAACATCCTCTTGATCAATCTGACATCTGCTGTCATGAAAACTGGACTTCATAACCATGGGAGAACTCAGAAATGAAACTAAGGGAGTGAAAAACATCTCCACCTGTCATCAAAAGCAATGATAGGCAATTCCTCCCCCCTTCTGAGAGCTCAAGACCCAAGATGATTTTCACGTGACAGTTGCACCTAGAGTTTTTCTTGTGCTAGCTGCTGGATGCAGGGCTGACAAGGGCAAGAAAAGAGAATATAACTTCGTGTCCTCTTTCCAGCAAGAGACAGATAGATAAAGTGATTCCGCAAGTTTAAACAAGGGGTCTGTCATCTAAGGTCTCCTAAATCCAATCTCGGTGTCTTACTGATCTGTGTCCATGTAAGGAAAGGCCGTATGAATTCAAAGGGAGCAGCAGATGTTCAGTGTTCCTGATTCTCAGCACCCCTCCCAACACAGATTAGCTGTAGACCCTCTTTAGTGAACCTGTTGTCCTCCCTGATGGTAAAGTTTCCACTGCGGTTTGCAGCTTTGAATCTGAGCTTAAATCTGACCCATCTTCGTGCCGTTTGCAAGCCAGCAACATCAGCTTGGGCTGCAGAGTGCTGAGGGCAGCAGCCCTGTCTAGGAGATATGGGGATTAGCTCGGAAGACTTGTGTCCAAGCGATGCACGGCACACAGTGCAGTGCCGTCTGCACCTTCTCTCCCTGTCTTCTGCCCTGCTCTCCAGTCCAGCCCACGCAACTAACACAAGGAGAACCACCATCCCTAGCCCACTCAGAGAATTCACGGCCATAACCTATCCCCAAAGAGAAAACGGCATTCTTTTTGACAGGGAAAAAACCTAGTGCAAGAAAGTGTTGACCGAACAGTTCACTCCATATTAAGAATCTCGTGGGGGGAAGCCAGGCATAAACATTTCGTTTTTGCCTCTGAAACAGCATTACCCAATTGGTGACCCAATTTTAGGAAACAGAAGTACTCAAGTTCCTGCTGGCACACGCAAGTATTGCCTGCATTACCCCAGACACTAACTGAGCTGTGGAGGACCCCAAAAGGACACAAAGCTGCAGGCTTACCTTGGGTGGGGCGACAGGAGGTTTACTCTTGGTTTTTGGGTTGCTTCCAGAACCATGTTTCTCATCAGATGCCAGCTGATTTTTGCTCCAGAGCAATCCCATCCTGGAAGGAAGACCAGAAACGACTTTTTAATGAAACTGCTCTTGGGAAAAGGAGCAGGCACTGAGAGACAAAACAGTCTTCTCATTCACGAAGAACAAGTTGGAGAAGATGAGAATGTAGGGCAAGGGGATAGTGGAGAGAAGAGTCTAAAATCATTCCATCTGCAGTCCTCCTACTACCTTGGACCTTGTGAACCCCGTAGTTTCTGTTCCCACACAACTCTGGTATTTCACACTTTGCAGATGAGGCTCAGACAGACACTATAAGCCACCAAAAAAAAATGAGCACAGATGATTGCTTTGGATATGTCCCCTGTCCAATGCAGAAATCCCCAGCCAACGTTGAGCAGACTTGTTCCAGAGCTGGGTGATGCCGCATGCAGGCACTACTGGAGGGTCTAAGAGGGGGTCAAAGATCCTGGGGAGTATCCCTGTGCTGAGATGCTTAGATGTACCAGGGCTTCAAGAGTGTCATACAGTCCCCAGACCAAGACCAAGCCGTATTCATGGTACTCAGTGCCTTCTGTAGGTCATGTCCCTCCCATGCAGCAAGAGCAGCACACAGACGTGGTAGCTATCTGCATGGTACTAGTCCCACCCTTCCTTGTGCTTAAGCAGCACAGACACACCCTCAGCTTGTCCATGAAGGCATGAGACCTGATGGCACACTTTGGAGGACTGCCAGAGGAGTCAAACATGGTGTAGTTTTGCATCCTTCCCACCTGTAAAATGTGGGCCTAAGGTTTGACTCAGTTGTCCATATGCAATGCGCCTTTTGATGTGCCCTGGCATCTCACGCGCTGTGGGTCTCCCATACATCCTGGATTACATTTCCCAACCCCATGTGTGTGTCTCAGACCTTCTGAAAACCTCAAGGATCACTAGACATAAATGAATCAAACGCTTTCCGTGGGCTATCCTCTGGTCTACACTCGGGTTTCCACACTTGTGCTTGAGGGCTCGTTTAACTTGCAGCCCAGAAATGTAATTTCAGCTCTGTTCAATAATTATAGCATAATACTGGATGTGGGTAGCCAAGGTAGCCAAACCATGACAAACTCAACCTGCTCAGCCCCCTGAAAAAGTTGAAGCCGGCATTACTGAAGTGTTGTTGCCACGAGGATATAAGATATCTACACTGTCCAGCACCAAAGTCTGTCCCTGCTTTGAACGAAGGCGTTGAAAGGTGTCCAAAAGAAACCCAACCCCTAAATACTCATAGTTGTGCAAAGATATGTTGGCTTCTATTCTTGCCCAAATACCTCAAGGTCTGCAATGAACATGGAGAGTCAGGGACTGGAGGACTGGGGACCAATGTTGTTAGTCACTTCTTCTCCCCAAATGTCAGTCTGGTGCTGTGTCGTGATAGTTAGACTCCAACAGATGTGTTCAAAAAAGCTTCCAGTAAACCAGTCTTGCAGGAAAAAAAAAAATCCAGTAAAAGCAACTTTTTTTTCCTTTCTACCACATTTCTAATATTTAAAAAACTGGGACTCTGAAATGAGGTTTCTAACAGAGCCATCTCAATATTTTAAGGTGTTATTTTTTTGAAATATCTTCTCCCTTCTGCCTCATTTTTATTTTCATTAATAAAGTGAGCAAAATGGAATTGGTGAAATATTTCAGGATAGCCCAATACATATTTTTCACCCCAATCAAAAGTTTTTAAGCACCCAAACTTCTCTCAGCTCTTCTCTGACCTGATTTTACAGATGACCCATTCTTCTGTAACCAGGTCTCAGCACCGCTCTGGGCACTGACAACACGGTTGGAGGGGAAGTTTCAGCCACTGAATCAGCCACAGCATTTCCTGCAGCAAGTTCATTTTTATTTGGCAGCCTCCCTTCCAGGTTGCAACCAGGGTTTGCTTTGCTTAGAAGATCTGGTTGTCATGCAATGGCACATGATTTACTAAGTGAGCTTTTCCCGCTCTTCCACTTGCAAATTGCTGGAAGATAACTTTGGGCTGGAATTTCTGATTCTGGAGAGTGTTATTTCCCAGGACAGTAAGTAAGAGTAGCTGGAGTTCCCTTTTCACCCAGGGAACTGCAAGGTATCGTTTTAAGTCAGGGCTGGATGATGACAAGTTTTAGGTGTCACTCATTATCAACCAAGAAAGGCACAGAGTCTACCTATGCATTGAACATCTATCTAAGGTCCTTGTTACTATCTCACTGGAGCATCTTGGGGTCTTTGGAACACTTTGCCCCTGAATAGGAGGTACAGACGTAGCCATTGCTGTCTTTTCAACAGAGTTAGGGGACGTGAGATACGGCACGAGTCAGCAATATGCTTCAACCACCAGTTATGTCACCAGGATGATCTTACGAGAGGATCGATGGACCATCTGCAAGATGGTGGATACACGTTTTGGGGTTTTGAGTAGTTCTTGGTGAGGGCACTAGTGGGGCAGGGTGGGAAAAGGTATGAAGGAATGTCAACCTCAGCAAGTCACCTCAGGGCCTTGTGGCCATCCCAAGTCCTCCGACAGGGTTTTAGAGGAGTGAAGACCATGCTCTAACCTCTGCATCTTCCCACGGTGCTCCTGTGCCCAGGGGACATTGCAACCCTTTCTGCACTGCACTGAGACTGGAGGCACCTCTCTGCATGCTTGCACAAGCTGAGCTTTCTCCTCGCACGCATGTGAGACACATCCGTCCAAAGTGGCACAGAGAAGTGAACAGCATGTCCCAGCACGGATGGGAAATGGAACCGGCGCAAAGTCTCCCACAAAGGTCACTTGCTCCCACCCACGCACAAAAGACATTAGCACAGCTGTGGGTATTCACAGTCCCTACAAAATCCACCCTTTGTGCTCTCCAGGTCGCCTCTGCAGTCTTCGGCAGCCAACATGACCATCCTTCTTCCCAGCAGGGGCTATACAAAATCCCAAAATAGTGCCGCAGACAAATGTTGCCAGATACAGAGAGCGGCTGGTGGACTCCCAGCCCGCAGCTGGTGGAGTGTTCATTTTTTAAAAAGTAATTTTTTTTTTTTTCCAAAAAAAGGTGGCTGAGTTGAATGCACGTTGTTCCACCGTGTTTCTGCTCCTGATTAATGTTTTTTAAAATTAGTTTCCCAAAAATATCTTGAGAAAAGTAACTCCTAACCATTTTTATTGGTTTTGGGTGGTTGGTTTTATTTTTTTTTTTCCCAGTGGAAAAGAGCACTGGGGAGAAAACAGTAACTGAGAAAAGCATGAAAATTTCCTTTTGTAAATTTACAGTTTTTCACATCTAAAAATATTTGTTTACTTTTAATAACTGAGAGTGGGGAAATTCATTTCCTTAACTTTACTCAAGTTCAAAAAAAGATTTATAAAACAAGTTCTTTTTAAAGCAACCAGAAATCAAGATGGGACAAAAAAAAAATTAAGGCAATGCAAAATTTTTCCATATGCATGAAAGGTTTTGGCAAAAAATAGTCCAGCTTAGCTGCTGATAAGTTTTGAGTAAAAATATTTGATGCACAAGTCTTCCTGGGAGAGTCAAGCAAGCCTTTGCTAAGGAAGTCAATAGAGACCAGGAAGGTGACCTCTGTGTACCATCCAACTCTGAACGCGTGGGACAGATGTGCAGGTCACAGTAATGCTGGATGCTTCTATATGACCTCAAGAACAGTGTGCCCCATATAGCAGGATGACAGGAGGTAATTTTAGTAACCGTCAGAGGGGCAATTGAGGTGTTTTGGCTAGTGAGAGCTGGATGCAGGTACAGATCTTCCTGCAGCAGCGGGCGAAGGGGAGGTCTTCTGAAGATCCCACTACAAATTCCTGCTCCAGCAATGCTTCTGATGGCATTTGGACAACATCTTCATGGTGTAAAGGAGAGGATGTGGCTAAATGTCCTGTCACTCACCCATCTTCAAAGAGGGTTGGACAACATACCCTAGAGGAGCAACCTGTCAAGTTGACCTTGGAACTCCAGGGGGACCAGTAGAGGTAGACACAAGTCTTTGTTGACCACAGGGTTTGGAGACCTGCCTTGCCTCTACACTTAGCGTGTTTTGAGTGCCCAGGGTGGGCTAAAGCAAACAGGACTGTGTCGAATTGGACCTGCTGGATGCACTTACTCCTTTTGTTGCAGCAGATAAGAGGGTGGGAAGGAAGGAACCTGGGCTAAGCCAAGCACTGCAAGCATTTGCCCGTCTCATCTTTACAGTAAGCAGCCCTGCACCGTGGCCACACCATCTACTGCTGTTGGCTGGTTTCCACTACGAGAGCAAGAGACCTCAAAAGTTGTTTCTGATGAGAATGCATCAATGTCTTCTGCAACAGGGATGTGGATGACACAGACAAACGGTCTTGGGATTGCAGGGGCCGGTGCGGGGGAAAAAACAAGACAGAATCTAGCAGAAAAGCAGAAGTTTCGGCTCATTATTTGCCTCACCCCCATGAAACTGCCATGGAAAAATAGGTTAAGACCCAAGCAAGCCAATAGTGTTTCACTGTGAGGGCAGCTCCAAAAACCCCGCCAAGCCCAGTGAAATCACAAAATGAGCCCCCTTTCCGTTCAGATTCTAGGGCGGACCCAACAAAGCATTTTCATAGTTCACCAAGATTAGATATTTCAATTAATTTTAAAACTTCAGAATGTCTTTTTTAAGAAAACACATGGAAACGGCATTAAAAACCCTAAAAAAAATACTTTGAAAATGCAGATATAGCCAATTATGAAGGGTTTTAAATGCTGAATTTCTCTTAGGAAGTTCTCCCCCTTCCAGCAAGAATTGCTGAAATCAACTCTCTTTGGATACAATAATTTAAGTATTTCAGATTTGCATTTTTGCGTCGTTGAGGAGCTAAAAAGTTCAGTAGAAAAAAAATAATTCCCCCAGTTCTAGGAACATCCCAAATGCATCAAATTCTCTTTTTCCTCTTCAAAACATTTCCCGACCTGGCACCCTTGGATTGCTTTTCAAGACACAGAATTGGAGAATTACTGAACATCTTGGTGAGCTCAGCTACTTAAATAGGAATTAAGATTTGCTACCAAAGCGTTTTCTACTGTGACGGTTTTCTACTTTTGCTGGGTTTTGGTCAAGTTCTTTTAATCTTTTTTTTAAAAATGATTAGCGGCTTTGTTGCTAGGAGGTGGTTAGAAGACCGCTATAAACAAGTCTGCTGTGCTATAAACAGCACTGACCATGCAGAAGGTCTTTCTCAGAGGCAGAAGGTGGAGGCGACAGCCACCGTCCTCTAGAACACGGCGGACAAAGTCTTGCTGAAGACCCCTCACCGCACGTCAGAGGGCAGCAAAACCTTCTGTGACGAGCAACCTGGTCTGGTAGAAGGTATCCCTGCCCATGGCAGTGGGGTTGGAACTAGATAATCTTTAAGGTCCCTTCCAACCTGAACCATTCTATCATTCTATGATTCCATGACACACCCAGCAGTGGGTCTCCAGATAACATCAGGGGTACGCATTGCAGAAATGAGATTGGAGCCCATTTGCTTATTTTGGGACCCCTTGCTGCAATCCTAACCGGTTTGCCATTTCCATTGCAACGTAAGTCTGCCCTAAATCTATCATCTTTCTTAGGCCATGTTTTGCGGGTGAACCTGGCCCAAGCAAACGAACCAAGCAGAAAATCTGGCTGTTTCAGGCCTTTCAGAAGAGCTGTCACACCCCACGGGAGAAGGCTGTGTGTGACACTAGGGGGTGGGAGCATACAGATTTCCAGGATCCTGAATTTAAGCAGATGCAAAAAGTTTCTTGACAGGAAAAGGGGGGAAAAAAAAAAGATAATAAAAGCTTCTTGCTCTCTCCACAAGTAGAAAACAGCCGCCTGTTGCCAGAGTGGTCATTCACTAATCAAAACATCTGTCTGGAGGAAAAATGGCTGCTTACATTGAACATTGCGCCCTGCTGGGACCTGGCAGAAGCTTGGCTGAGCTGGAAGAGGCTGCGGGCCAGGGACCAGAGCCAGGGCTCAGGGTCCTGGGGAAGGGAGGGGAAGAGCAAGAGGGCAGACTGCTTATCCCACCTCCCTTAAATATGCTTTCCTCATGAGCTCACCCCAGGCTTTGCATTACCCAGGTGGGATATCTGCTGGGGATGGCTCTGCAGGACCTGCAGCACAGGGAGGTGGGATCTACTGGAGTGGGGAAAGAGGAGGATGGGGCCAGGATAAGCAGGCACATCCCTTTGGGTACCCGGAGCATCTCTGAGGTTCTTCAGGTATGAGAGGTTTTATCACAAAACCACGTTGCTTGACGGCAATTTCTGCAGTGGCTGGAATATCAACCCAAATTTCAACTCAAACCTATCTGCTGCCCAATGTGGGTGTGGGCCAGGCTTGTGAATGGGCTGTGGGCAAGCTGGAGCACAGCAGGGAGAAATCCTCTCCGGAGGCCACCCCTAACTGAGGTCTAAGTCCTGTGGAAGTGGGCACAGTCCATGCTTGCTTCGGCCAAAATCCATGATGCTTTGCTTCACCGTGCTCTGTGGGCACATCAGGGTGGTCTGTGGGGATGTGGGGAGATCCTGGCCCTCACAGCCCTGGGGACATGAGGAGATGGACAGGGTGTCCCTCCACACCTCTATGTGTGGCCACCCACATTTCTGCCCTGGGAAAGACCCTTCTGGAGGCCCTTTTCCTAGTAGAATGACAGCATTTTGTAGGAACTGTCAGTCATGTCCCAAGAGGAGCAATGAAGCTGGTGGCAGGCTGGTGCTCAGGCACTTGATCCTGTTAGAGACCCCTCAGAGGGAATGATGCTCCCTCCCACCATCCTCAGATGAGGCAAAGGGCTGTAGGGAAAGACGTACATCTCCAGTTTCCCACCTGAACCTCTCCAAACGCTTGGAAAGGTTTGACAGAAATAGCTACTGGATGCAGAGCCTTTCCCCTACTCCTCACAGCTGTGTCCAGCTCCAGACAGCTTTTCCCACACATAAACCCCCTCTTCCCCCTTTAAGACATTTACTTTCCCCCCTCTCCTTTTGCGGTAAACCCAGGGAACAGCATCCCTGCAAACCATCCCTTGGGGATGGATCCTAGTAGTCGCTGGGTAGTGTCCCCATCACCTCTCTACCCCACAGATCTTGGGGAAGGGAAACAGCGCAAGGGGGGCATCACATGAAGGAGGAATGGGAGAGAGGAAAACAATAGAGAAAAACCTGCTGGGCTTCTCCCCACCTGCGAGGGAATCCGGACAGGCATGGGATGTTCCCTACTTGCCTGCTTCCTACGCAGCTGCTCCTGGAGACGCGATCTGAGGACGGACGAACCGCTGGTCCAACCCATGACAGATGCTCCATGGGGCTGAAAGCCCTTGCAGAATTTCCGTGTTAGAGACCTCTGGCTCCCACCACATCCACACCATCCATGGGACCGACCGCTTTGAGTGTTACACCCCCAGGTTGCAGGAGCAGCCTGATTTTGCAAATGCTTTTAATGGACTTTCTTTTTTTAATCAGGTCTTTGTGTCAGAAACTGGCTCTTTTCTTTCCCCCAGGGATTCCTTGTTCTATTTTGAACATAAAAATGATCATCTGGGAGGGGGTGGGAGTTGTACTTCCCAGACAATCTGGCCAATGAAAATAACAGTGAGGAAGGCGAGAAGCCCTAAGAGAATCCAGACACAAAACCCAGCAAAACCCACAGGCTATTAACAGCTGTCATTAAAAACAGCTACAATGACAGCAAACGGGTTGTGTTTCCACTATGCAAACCACCAAATTTTAGGAAACAGCTGAACAAACTGGCATCGCAATGATCTTTCCTTTCTGTGATTAAAAAAAGACCTTTTCAGACGAAATGCATCTTGTTCCAGTGAGCCCCAACCCTCTATGAACCTACTCAACCATGGCGCTGGGGAGGCAGCGTGGTCTAACGAATGAAGACCTGGACAGGGACTTGTGGGTGGCTCTGAGGAAGTGACTTTCTCATTCTGCCTCAGCATGTTCAACAGGGAGACTGAAACGCCTCTGTCCTGGGAGATAAATGTTGTATAAGAAGCAAGATCTGTTTCTACAGACTCCTGAGGCTTCCCATAGGGTGCATAAAGAGTTGGCTTCTCTGGGGTGTTTTCAACGTATTTGTTGAAGCTGTTGACCCCCATAAAAACCACCATGTAAACCTCTGTGGGTAATTGTATGGCATTATTTTTAGGTGATATGGGGCAGCAGGAGGGAAGAGACTCTTGGTCTCCGCGACCTCGGGGCTGGAATGACCTCATGTAGTTTGTACTTCAGCTGCTCTCACTGAGAAGGACAAACACAAGCCGACGTCTGCCGAGCGTGAGGCACAACCTAAAGGTCGCCCACACACTGGTGATGTTGTTTACAGGAGGAAAGGCTTCACGGAGCATGTCTAAGCTGAGGTCAAGGCAGAGGACCGGCCAGAAGACCCAGGGACAAGATGAGGCTGTCTTGAGGACACGATGCTGTGTGAGACGGGAGCAGCTGCTCCAGGATGGATGTGCCTGATGGCCCAGCAAGGCTCGTGGGGCTGTGAAGTGTCCTTGAGATGCATAGCATGGAAATCAGCCTTGTCTCTGAGCTCCTGACAAAGGAAGAAAACCCTGTGGAGGGCTGCAAGGTGGTCTGGGCCATAATCAGGGGTCTGCAAGGTCACACCGTGCCTCTTACCCTAGACGGTCAGCACAGGGGGACTTTGAAGACAACCAGGACAGATTCCTACCTCATCGCCCCTCACCTAGGCGTGCTGCAGAATCAGGCCTGCCACTTGCATACCAAGGGGATACAGAAATGAGGAAGCCCTTGCAGATTCGTTAAGCTTCTCCCTTGGCGGCTTGCATTTCAATTCTCCTCCAGCTAAGGGCAGAGGAGACAGGAGACAGATGGAGACGGTTGGGTTGGGTCTGGGGAAGGAGAGGACAGCTTCAGGGTTAGCTGGAGAGCTTTGAGCTTTAGGGCAGAGGCTCGTCCTTTGGTGGGGAGCATATCTGAAGTACCTGACAGCTCTTTGCTAAGTGAGCTTCACTTCCTATTCCTATGAAAAGGGAAGTTGCTTTTTTAGAAAGCTGCTTGTCGCCCACCACTGAGGTAGGAAGGAGGAGCTGCCACGAGGTGCAGCAAAGCCTTAGAAATATGCCAGTAGCTGCCAAGTCATCTTGGGAAACAGGGCAATAGCATGGCAGCTCCAGACAGAAACCTGCTTCTGATTTGAGACGTGTTCCTGATGCCGACAGTGGGGAAACCCAGCAGCTGCAGCCAGGCTGCTGAGAAGATCCATCCAGCAACCGCCACAGTTCAAGTGGCTCAGAAGCAAGAAGTAAAAATAAAAAGGGTTAGATACAGTGTTGTCTGCTTATTGCATCCCAGGGAGGTTTTCTGGTGTCTAAGATATCCTGTCTGTGGCCCTGCATGTCTCCTGGGGCACACGCCTTCACTCCTGTGCCTCCTCTGTTTCCTCCAGACTGGGCATCTCATGGACATGAGATGCGACCCGTAGTCAAGAAGGCCAGGCAGAAAGTGCCCTTCTGCAATTTGCTTACTCAGAAATCATGAAGCCACAGCTCAGGGATGTCCTTTGAAAGCAGCTGGAGGGACACCACTGAGAAAGCATGTGAAAAAAGGCATTAAAAAGAGAGAAAGTCTCTCTTAACGCAGCTCCCGGGAAGCTCCAGATGGGTTCCACCTGCCCCCGCTTCCCCAACCTGAAAGTGCAGGCTATAATCTCACCCAGCTGAGTAGGGTCTGTCTGGCAGTGGTTTCCACCCTGTTTTCATACGTCAGCCCCCAGATGTTCTCCAGCATCTTTGCAGGCCTCTACATGAGTGTGCAATTCCGAGGACGGCTTTTACAGTCCCCTGTAAGACTTCCATGGAGACCAGAGGTCCAGCCCATGCAATAAACACTCATAGGCTCTTAGGCTTGCCCCTAAGAAAGTCCTCTAGGATCTACCACTCCACAGGACATGGAGAGGTACCAGAAAAAGTGGCAGGCTCCCTCCAGATGATCCACAGCCCACCGGATTGACCCCACAGCCAGACACCTACACTGGTGGCCCACTACATAGACTCTTTCTGCAGCAGTGCCCACTCCCACTGCATTTTATTCAGCTCACATCAAACCAAAAATTTTTCTATTAAGGTGTCTGCTGCAAAGGTGACTCTGGCTCTGATCTGAAACCACCAAGACGAATGGATGTACCTCTCCTCTTCCAACTGCCCCCAAGGGCTGCTTCCCTATACTGCTGCTGTGAAAACTGAGCAGCTTATTCCTTCCAGATGACATTTTCATGGTCTGGCCATGTTTTTCTCTTCCCTGTTAAAAATGAGTAGTCTAATTTGCCATCTGAACCTCCCCGTTTCCATTCTTGTAGCAGATTAAAAGGTTATTTAATGCTCCTAGAAGATGATGACGCAATTTAACCAACCCACCAGCCTCCATTTTGAGCACTTAGACTTTCGGAGCTCTCTGAGGCAGCATCTTGACTAGTAAAATAGGCAATATTGGGGCTCATTCTCCCACGCTTTAAAATTAGGTGGCTACACCCAAACTCCTTCTAGTCCCCATCCCATACTAGCTACTGGATTGAGTTTGGGAAAGTCTAGCCTGATTGCTGAGGTTGCACTACCTGCCTGTTGGGTCTCTGCTTTCAAAGAGACAGGCTGTCCCTTTTCCCCTGATATACTGTCCTAAACACTTCACCGAGTTTGGGATGACACACAGACACAGGCGCCTTGTGTAGCCCCAGGTACCAGACCACCCTGAGCACAGGGTGGTGATGGGCTCCCTCCTGCTTCACTATTGTTATTCATTGCTGAATCCCATGGGCATTGCAGGGCTGTCCTGAGGGGTTGGGATGAAAAATGTAGCAGGGCTTTGGCTGATGGTAACTGGGGGACATTCTACTAATAGGGGTGACTAAAGAGATTTTTTTCTGGATGCATTTAGGAAAAGCCTTTTTGGAGGGAGAAAGTGACTTTTTTCCTTTTTCTTCGTCTCACATATAAATAAGACAACTAACGAGGAGAAATGCAAACATTTTAAAACAGACACCTTTCTAGTGACCTCATGGAAGCGTGAATTTCCACTCTCCAGAATCAGTACAACCGCTTGCAGAAAATAATCACTGGAGAAGCACCTAGCACAGCCCTCTGCCCCGAGGCAGGATCAGCCCTCACAAAACCTTCGCGGAGGAGCGTGTGGTCCTTGCTCACGAGAGCCTGCCCGTGCTGGACACGTCGGTGGTGATTCTTCTCTCCTACCCCCACCAGTCCTCCCTTCCAGGCTTTCTCTACACTACTCACACCATCCCTATTCTTGGCTACCTGCAGCAGCCAAGACCCTGCCTCAATATTGTTTTCGTTTTGATGTTAGTTAAAAAAAACAACACTGCACTATTTTTTAATCCCTTATTCAAAATGAGAAGGTGAGCTTGTCTTTCACAATTAAAATGATATTCAAACTCCTCTATGGTGTTTGAAGGAGACAGAGATGCAGCAGAACGAAGCCAAACCTCCCAGCTAAGTCTATTGCAGAAGTTATTACTAACAGCACAGAACTGACGGGGCTGATCCACTCTCAGGTTACCGCATCTTTGATCTGGTCTAATTCTATTGCATCAGAGCCAGAAGAAATATTATTTCCTCAATTATTTTTTTTCCCTCAGTGTCTATACTCTCACTAGCATCAGCAGGACAGGTTGATGCCTGTGCACGCACTGGGTTTAAACAACCAGGATTTCTTACCACCTGGCTACTCCCTCTCTTGTAGAGAGTCCCACGGTCTCAGTCCCCTTCTGCGCACAGTTGTTTTTCATCGTCAGCCCACCCAGCGACTTCTACACAGAACTTTTTTTTCCACTTTTCCACCGAAATTTCCAGGAAAAAAAGTATTCCATGGGAAATTGCCACCCTTGAAAAGGTTCTGTCACTAAAACACCATGCTTATTGGCATCTTTCACTGGAAAAAGAATAATTTCCCACGCAAGTTTGCTATATAAATGTCTCAAGCAGCTGCAGTCTTCTTCCTGTGCTTCTAAAATGGTCAAAGCCAAATACGTAAGATACAGCCAGGAAAAACTCTTGAGATAAAAGTAGACGTAAAAATTTTATATTGTTTTCTCCATTTGCTTAGAATGGCCTTCGTTCTCCCTCCTTCCCTCACATATTGCAGGTGATGTCTTGATTTTTCCATAGATCGAATTTAACCTCCATTCAAAGTCCACTTCTCAAGCATCATCCTCCCATACAACTACTTTGAGATGTTCTGCCCCAAATTTTCATGATTCCAAGCCATTCACTGTCAGCAGCTAGTCACATAAACGTGGATGCCATCATGGCTTGGGTGTTGGGCAGGCAACTGGCTGAGGTGAAAGAAGTTCTGCAGCTCCTCTGCCTGCGGCATTTTGTTGAGGTTTTTCTTTCCCACCCCAGGGTTTCATGGAGAAGAGGGGTACCTTCTTACGAGGACACCTCGTGTGACCTGATGGTCCTTCCCCACCAGCCACCATAACCCGGGGAAGCACAGAGGTTTGAGAATAGGGGAGGCTGTCACCTCCTGTGTATGAGGGTACACCATAATGTAGTAAAATGGGATCCCAGGGACTTGGGCCAATCACCTCTTTTGCTTCTTGGCCATAAATACCCTTACGCAAAGAGCACAAAATGTTTTTTCAACGAACCTCCATCCACCAAAAGTCTTGCATGTTCAACCATCGGTAAGGCAGACCAGACAACCTGGTCAACTGAATAATTTTTCAGTCTTCTCCCCTCATTAGGTAGCAAAGGATTCTACTGTACCCATGTATTATCTATTTCTGCTCTGTTTCCTACGTGCCCAACACGCAGCACCCAAGGGGTCCTGCACGCTGATTTTTAATCAATAACACATTTTACGTTTTCCAGAGGAGCAGAAATGATCAGTGAGATTCGGTCAAATTTGGAGAATAATTTCATAAATACATAAATAAATAAAGAGAGGGAAGTGCAGGAGAGAGACTTTGAAAAGCACATTTCAATTCAGAAGCCGCATGTATTTTGCAGGATGGCAGAAATGTAGGACTGGCCTCTAGAAGGTCATTAATCTGGTGGATTTACATTGCATCTGAGACACTACCTAACTCGCACTTCAGAGCTTTCAATGATGGACATTCCCACTACTACCCATCAGTCTATCCCAGTCCTCCAGTTCCTGTAGCCTTAAAATCATTTCCTAACGATCAGCACTAATTTCCTTCACCGAAAGACCTATAACTGCTTGTCCTGCCCATGGTGGACATGAAGTGTATTCCCTCCTCCTTCACAGTGGCTCCAGCAAATGAAACAACATAACTTCTTGCAAAAATTCCTCATCAATCACACTTTCCACACCTTTGCTCAACTGCATCCCTCTCCTTTGGGCATTTATAATTGGGTTTGGAAGTTTGAATAGGCAAGCCCACAATGTTTTCCAAATTAAAACTGACCAACATTGACAAAGGCAAAATTGCTCCGTAGAACTGCAGAAACATTGTTCTCCCACTCAGTTGCAACATTTTCTTGGAAAAAATTATAATTAGAAACCTATTTTTTATTTCAACACAAGGAGCTGCTGTGTTTTGAGTTTTGGTTTTTTTGGGAGAGATTTTTTTTGGCTGGCCAGTGAAATGAATTCACATGGATTTAACCCCGATATAGTGAACAGAGTGACCTGTGAGAAGCACATGGCTTGTCCAGCATGAAATACTGGAGGTCTGGTTTACATCCATATTGCATATGTTGCACTTAAGCATTTATTTTAAGCAATAACCATGACTCTGTATATCCTGTTTTGTACAGTGATGTACTTTTGAGCTTCACAGTGATGTCCAGTGGTGCAGTCACCTCTTCCACAACAAGCAGCAGGACCCTGAGGCTGTAATCTGTTGCTAAGACCACTGCCAAGGGGCAACTGCATCCTTTTTTATCCCCTCAGCTGCTTCTAATCTTGCAATGTCGTGCCGACCTAACGAGAAAGCTGACTTGCACCACATAAAATGAAGTGGTGAATGGAAACTTTGGGGCTGCCGAGGGCTCCAGCAGGATTTAGCCTTCGGTATCTTGCAAAATTGTTGCCCGTGATTGAACCACGTGGGCCTGGAGGAAACGATTGACTAGAGGGGAGCTCACCCACATGGAGTCAATGCTTGGTTGCCTCCAGAGTCTTGTCAACCGTGGAAGAGCAGCGAGGAAACTCCCTTTTTAACATAGATAGAATGGAAAGAATGAGGGGAAGGAAGACAAATAATGATGAAGTAATAGTGTGCCGGAGTGCTCCTACTCTGCTCAACATAGTGTTGTGACTCCCGTGAAATCCACGGTGACCTGTTTCCACACATGAACGAGATGACAAAAAGCTTTGTCTGCACCTAAATACGGCCTCAAGATGGTTTTGGATTTTGATGCGCCTGTAAAGGTGCCACGGAGTATTAAAGGCTGAAATGTCAGTCAAGAGGAAAGTCACAAAGCAGAAATAGAAGAGCTGAGATCCTGTTCTGAAATGGATGCGCAGCCCAGATTGTGCAGAAGTGGGAAGCTCAGCCTGGGGTGTCATGGGCTTATTTAACAGGGGCTGGGGAGCTGAGACCATCTCAGCTGAGAGCCCAAGGTACAAATGCATGCCAGAGCACCCTACGCTGACTAAGCAGAACACAGAAAGTCATTAGAAAAGCAAATAAAGTAAAATCAGTAGTACCTTTGCAAAAGTTTAACTTAAATATGTCTTGAGTTTTTTTCTCCTCCATCAGAAAATTCAGCCTTTGGCTTTTTAGCCGTAACCCTCAAGGTGCAGTGATAGCCCTATTTTGGCAGGACAAAAGAAGAATGGGCCAGAAGTTTTTTTTCACAGATTTTTGTGCATCAGTGTACCGATAATGCTGCAAGAGGTCTGGGAGGACAAACGAAATGTGGACAAGAAATCATAAGCTCTGCAGCCCTCAAATCTTCTGATAAAAATGACTTAAACCTTGACAGAATGACTAATGGAGCATGTTAATGAGGGTGCCTTTGCTGCCCTGCAGCTGTCCTTTTTTCTTCTTTATTTCCATCTGCCTTCTCTTCTCCAGCATGTACCAGAGCAGGAACCACATGTGCGTGCTCTGCGTGCAGCAGGAGCCCTTGCTGCTGACAGAGTATGCACCTTGTCCTGATTTTGCACTTTTAAAGACCCATAATCAATTAAATATCACAACAGCCCTGCAAGAAAGGCAAGAAATGCCCCCATTTCCCAAGTGGGGTAGCTGAAGCACCTTGAAGAGAGTTGCCTTGCCAGGCATCACTGGCCACAAAGCCTCAAGTAAACACCTGGGGAGGTTTGAGATGCAAATACCCCACAACAGTGCAGCTGCTCTTCCCTCCCAGAAGTGGCACAGCAAACAAGGAGGCTTCTGAGATATCCAGGCTCCAACTTAGAGAGCTGTGGAATTTTGAGTCTGGCCTAAATTTTAATCAAGAACAAAAGTTACAGACTTAGGGTAGACTTTGCATGTGCGGGGATGGCAACGGCCAGGAGAAGAAGCAATAAATCCATCCTAACGATAACTCTGCTGGAGATCTCCAACTCACCAGATAGTTTGTCCACAACCAGCATTAACCTGCCACTGGTTTTACCAGCTTGAATGGAGGAGCTGGTGAAAACAAAAAATTACCTCCAAGGAGACCATCCAACCCATGTGTGGGGCAAACGAAAGGAAAGACCCTCAGCCCCAGATGTGCCTCTCAGCAGAAGGGGAATTAAAGCCTCAGCCCTTCTCTGCACCGTACGCAGCACCCATGGCTTCAACTCAGCAAAGGTTGCTACTTGGAGCCCGAGCATCCAAACTTCCCTCTCCACTTAAATTCAGAACTGGATCCCTGATTTCACTTTCTCCCCTCTCTCTCCTCTCCAAGGAATTCAGCTGGAAGAAACTCATTCACCCCTTGCTATTTCAAGGGCTTTCAGCTACTTTTATTTGATCTGTACCCAAGAGACAACCTGTCGGGTCAGCGTCTAACTTGAAGCATCCGTTCTCACCTCAGAGAGTGCCCCGATTTCAGCACTGAGACCCTGCCAGAAGGAGAGAGATGCACCCTGCTCCGATCCCCGGCAACAGTGTGGCCCATTGAGCATCCCACTCCCAATCTTTAACGGCTTAATTACCACCAGTCCATAGATGGGCCAAATCTTTAAATCCTCTAAGGGGATGCACCCAATGGAGCACCAGGAGATAAACAGGCAGAGGAATGAAGCAAAACTGATGGAAAATCATTTGCACTTACCTGGCAAGTCCTATGTTTGTATTAAATCATATCCCGCTCGATCCTAGTTGTCCACCAGAGTTAAAAAATCCCTCGCAAGGTACGTACTTAAGAACATAAGCTTGTCTTGATAAGTTTTAATCCTTAGAGCATGCAGAAAGAGAAACACGAATTCTTCTTGGCGCTGTCAGTTGACTGCTGTTAGTGGTTTCCTGTCGACAACAGCTGAATGACAAATCGAACTGGTTTGTTACACTTATAGCAATTAAAAGCTGGTCTTATAACCACACTGCTCATTTAGCGCTAATGTTAGGATGGTGTCTATCTTAGAAGAACCGTTACCCGCCAAGGCTCGGCGGGCTATAAAAAGTACCGTCCCTCTACAAGTGATGCCCCGAATCGCTCTCATTCAGGCTGGTGTGAGTTGAAAGTCATCGCCTTAGAGCCACAGGGTGTAAAACTGGTCTGCAGATGGGAGGAGAAATATGGGTCCCGGAGTTTTCTAGATCGGCCCATTCACAGCTAAGAACAGTCTGGGCCAATAGCAGGGGTGGAGATATTTATTGCGTGTGCTTAACCTTTGGGAGAGTTTATCTCCAGTCAGGTTCTAGTCTGAACAGTTTCCCCTTTTGAAATCATCTAGGTTACGGTGCTGTAATCTTACTCACTTTCCATTTGAGGTTCTGTTTCTGCTTAAAATCTCATCTAAAGAGAGTGGTCGTGTTTCCCCGCAGAGGTGGCTGCCTTTTGGCAACGAGTACAAGGCAGCTGATGCCATCTAGGGCACAGGGGGAAGAGAGGTACAGGAGACAGCTGACAGCACATCCTGATATCTCTTTATCGCTCGTATGTAAGACCTTGTAAGATCTGCCTTCCCTCTGTTTTGTGCAATTAGCTCCCTGCTGTACTGCAAAAAGTTTTGCCTGGGCTGAGCACCGAGTGCCCACCTGGAACTGTTGTGGGCAGGGATCAACTCAGATCTCAGTACATTTGGGTGTTTTGGTGCCTGCAGTCCTCAAGGGTCTTTAGGCCCAGCTTTCTTTCCAACCATGCGATACTGTGAAGCTTCGTCGTTCTCATTTTTACCTTCATCTGCAGGGTTTCAGACCCACCAACCCACCTGAAGGCCAGGAAGCTGATGTGTGTCACCTACTCACCCTTCTGGATTTTGGATGGAGCCTCTGTCACATCAAGACAAGCAGAAAAGCAAGTCAGCCAAAACTCCATCAAACAGGACAACAGGGATCTTCCCGGTTGAATGGTGGGATTTTATCAACTCTTTTTTGAGATGAGGGATGACAACTTTACCTAAGAGAAGGTTGAACCTTGGGTCTTGGCCCTGCAGTTTCAGGTAGCATCGGTGGCTGAGATAACAGCCTCCAGCTGATGGCTGTCTGGGGGATGGGGACAACCTCCCAACTATGGATGTCTCTGGAATAGTGGTCATCTGGAGCGTTGGAAAAGTTTGATTTTATGGTTTATTTGCTAGGCTGAAAAAACAGTGAAGCAGAAGAACCTAACAAGCAACTTTTCATTTGCTTTCATTTTAATGCCCCCCAAATGGGTCTGTTTGGTCCAGGAACACATAAAAAAGCAGAAGAATCTAACAAGTAACAACATTTTACTTGTTTTTATTTTAATGCCTCCAAAAGGAGGCAGTTTTATTCATGAACATGAAAAATCAAACTGTTGGGCTGAAAAAAAAAGGTCAAAACCAATTATTCACCTTTCAGTTTTTGCCCTGAGCTGAAGCTATTGTCCAGATTCAGTTTGTCAAGTCACGAAGGGTTGAAGTGAAACTGTATTTTCTGACAGTCAGGTACAAATCCAGGAAATTTCACCCAGCTCTTGTCGTGGGAGTGAGCAGAAACTGACTCTGACACCAAGGAGGGTGGCAAGGACGGGGACGCTGCAGCTTGTCTATTCATCATTCATTCATCTCAACCTAAAGCAAGCACCTGAGATGGGCTTTCCTTGACTTTCCCTTTCTTGGCTCAGGAAGCCCAGGAAATTAGTTGAGTGTAGACACAGACTTTTTTAACTGAAGTCTGGGGAGATGTTGTCTACCCAAGATGCCTCCGCTCCTGTGTTTTTTCAGTGAAGATGCCTTACTGGGTGGCCAGGTATGATTGGAAGGGGAGTTTGAGGTTCACTAGCAGTTCTGGAAAATCATTTACAACAAATATTTCGGGTGAAAGTGGAACTCAAGACCTTTTTCCAGCAAAGTCGAGAGGTGGAAAAAACTACGTATCAGTCCCGAGATTTTAAATGCATTTTGCTTCTATGGGTTGCTGCAATGAATTGGATTAGCAGGTTTCTCAAAGGAAAGTCATTACGAGTGGGGCACTTTCAACCTTTGGAAAAGGTTTTGAATTTCTTTGGAAATGATTTCTAGTTCTTCAGGGCTTGGGAACTTTTTTGGAATTGGAGGGAGGAATAATTCGCTAACTCAATGTATATACTTGCAAAGCTAGTTCTGCAGTCACCAAATTGATTCCTTTTTACAGATGAAAAAAGAGGTGGGCTGAAAATTGACACCCGATTTCAGTAGGATTTCAAGCACAACTGTCCTTTGCTTTTGTCTTTGATGTTGACACCTGGAAGAAACCTGTAGAAAAAATATCGCTGACACCCTGAGGCAACACACAATGCAAAAAACATCACGATGTTCCATGATGGTGAAACTTAAGAAATCTGATTTCCTGTTGATGTTTTGGTGTTTAACACCCTGGTGGTGCTAACCGTGAAGCTTTTCTTCTAGTGGACTTAGTCTCCTCACTCAGCCACCTCTTTGCATCTTTGAAACATCTCCTCCTTTGCCACACTCAGCTACGCTTCGCCAGAAAGTTTACAAGTTATTTGGTAGGAGGGGTTGATGGATGGACCAACAATACAATTGGTTTGGAAATTCATGGGAAAACAAAATACTATCCTCTGAAAATACTGAGAAAGAAACCTAATGCCTCATAGGGATGGCATTTGAATAGGGTGGGTCAAAGTTAAGAACTACTCCAATCAGCGGTAAAATTTCACAACCCCTTGCCTTGCTCTTGAAGCACTTCACATACCACCATGTTTCCCCTGCATCCCTACATCACTACTCTACCTCCATCTACCTGCAGGATATATGGTCCAAAACCCAGCTTCCCTCTTCCTTTAACCTGGTTTACACTGAAACAGCCCCAGCACTCTCTGCCACATTATTCCAGATTCCCAGGAGTTCAATTCCTCCTCGTCCTATGTCCCACTAATTGTCACTTAATCTGCATCACACTCCAGGCTGGGCCTGAAGTCAGGGGTGGACAACCCTTTCCATGGGAAAGGCAATTCCTCAGTCCCAGCATGAACGTTATTTCGGCAGGGTGAGGGGTGGATGCTCAGCATCATCCAGAAGCAGAGCAGGGTCAAACACATGGATGCAGGGGGCTTGTCCTTGGGGTAGGCTATTTCCCCTGTGTTTCTCAGAGACCTTGTGCCAGCCCAGCTGGGAAAAGACATCCCTTAAACAAGCTGACCCAGACTAAACAATGGAGCAATACTGCAAAAGGCCAGTCCCAGATCCCTCCGTGATCCCTGGAGATGAGCAGCCAGGTGACTGCAAACCTCTGCAGGTCTTCTGTGCTTGCATCGGTTCCCCTGGGGTGACCAGGGGACAGCATTAGCTGGAGACCTGCTGCCCTCTGTAGGTGCCTCTGCCACATTTCCAGATTGACTGGCTCCCAGGTGGCCCTCCAACAACATCAGAGGATTTTCCTGGTACAAGTCGCTGTGCAGGGAGTGGAAGCTGCACCTGGCTAGGATGGGATGGTGGTGGTTGAGAGCATCACAGCCTCCTCTCCCATCCCAGCGTGGTCATGCTGAGCCCCAGGGACTCTACTGTGAGGGTAAGGCATTTATTTGATGACTAACTGAGAAGCAACCATTGATGCTCCTATGAGATGATCCCGGCACGTGGTCCAACAGAATGACCACACTTCCATGCTGGGAGGTCCAGCTCCTTCATGCTCTGTTGGCAGGATTCCTCCAAGGAGAAATTCCCCAAAGCTGAGAGCCAGGCCAAGAAGCAGATGGTTCAAATCCAAGCGGAGTTAAACCACTGCCATTATGGAAGAGGAACGGCCATTTCTGACCATTTCTGGAGATACAGATGCAGCTCAGAAGGTCCAGATGAGATTAAGCTGGCTACAGGGCACGTCTACCCTATAGCACTTGTGGTGCTTAGATTGGCACAGGAGATTTGGGTTCCCAAGAAAGTCTGGAGGGAATTACCACTGCAGCACACAACTCCTGGCTTGGGCTTTGCAAAACCACATCCCTGCAAGGAACCAGTCTTGGATACAAGTGTTCCCAAGGATTCAAGGGTCCTTTGGAAAAGGTGCTGTGCCCAGGGATGCTGTGGGACATAGCTCCAGGAACTGGCAGATTCTGCAGCTGTGAGTGCAACAGATAGGCCTTGCTTCACCTGAGCAAAAGAAAAAAAAAATAAATCTGAGCCATAGGTACAACAGTGTTAGTGTTGCAGAGGTTTATTTTGACTCATTACACCTAATCTCAGGTGCCCACTGCAGGTGGTTGAGGTTAAAGCCTCACCACCAGGAATGTTTTTTGGTAGAAGGAGAAGAGCAGCTCCCCACCACAGGAGTTTTTTTTCTGGGTGAAGACAACTTATATGAGATAAATTCAGGCCAAAAAACATTCAAAACCCATGAAGAGACTTCAGAGGAACCTGGCTTCGGCCTTTCACTGGTATCTTATGGCAGCTCATTTGAAATCCATTACACAACTAAATTAAAAATAAACATTTACAGAAGAGGGAGCGGGTGACAGTGTGTGGTCTGTTACTATGATGAGATAGATGTCCAGCCTTGGTAGTGACACCTCTGCTAGTAAACTAACCCGTGCTAGACCTGGTCTCTGGCCCTGAGGCCAACTGACCTTGTCTGGCCACATCCGTGCAACTAAATGCTCTTGGCTATCAAATCTGGGTGTCTGCATCCAACTTGTCTGTCAAGAAGGGGCCCTGGTCTTGCTCGTTCCTGAGCCATGTCCCAGGATTGCTTGTCCCATGCCAAAACCAGACCAGGGGCTGTGTTTCACCAAGCCCTTGTGCCCATTCCCTGACACTGCTTGATTCATCGGCACAGCCCCAGTTTGTGTTTCGATGAGACGCTGCAGGAAATGTTGAGCCACCCGTTTGCTGCTATGAGCTGAAATGCAGCTGTAGGTCTGTGTCAGATGGTTTTAGCATGAAGGCAGCAGCTCGTCCATCTCCGTGGTCCCTCGCCATGAGCAGCAGCCCCGGGAAGGGCAGTGCAAGACCTCGGGTGACTGCCTGCAGCACAGACAGAGCTGATCACCAGCCTGAGTTTACATGTGCACGTCTGAAATCTGACCAAAAAAAAAAGGGTGTTGGCAAAGCAGAAAAAAAAAAAAAAAAGAATAAAAAAAAAATTGCATTTGCATCAGAAATGTGAAAATGCTGTTCTTCACTCTTTGGAGTCCGCATTGCTGCGTCTCGCAGGGCGCCCACTCCCCCTGTGCTCGGTGCTGCACCGACACAGCATCCAAATCACTGGGCGGGTGTGGGGCACCCCCTCTCTGGTTGGCATTTGAAGGGAGGAGGGAAATCCCAGCCCTGTGAGGGGGTCTGTAAGGCCTTTGTTGGGATGCTTGACCCAGGAAAGGGCTGTAAATCTCTCCTGATGCCAGCGGGGGAGAAGAGGAATGTCTCAGACAGGAGAAGGGAGGGGTAAAAAAAGGAGGCTGTGAGGGGGTTTCTCTTACAAAAGCTGAGTGCGGAAGGGGCCTGGGTGGTTAGGTGTCAATGGCCAACTCTTAACCCTTTGCACCACCGGGTTCACGCACACGGTCATTGGTCCTGAGACACCAGAGGTGCAATAGCTGCAGGTGGGGACGGAGGTGTGGGAGGTGTTTGAGAGCTGTCCCCAGGCTTTGAGGGGTTAACCTTCATCTCCTGGGGAAGGAATGAAACCCCTTCTGTCCCCTGCCTTTACTCCTGGCCCCAAGTCAGCCAGCAGCCAGGGCACGTGCCTTGATCAGTCCCTCTTTGGAAGCAGTTAAAATGGTTTCCAAGCCCCGCTGGAGGAGACATGAGAGCAACAGGCGGTTTCCCAGTGTATAAGACAGGCAAAGGCTGGTTCCTGAGCTGGTTTCTGTCTGGGGACAGATGGTGCCAGCAAGCGGGTACTCACCACGGTGCCCTGAGATACCCACCCCAGGGCTTCCCGGAGATGCTGCTGCAGCCTTGCAAAACTCCCCTCCACACACACACGCCGACCCCCCGGGCGAGAGGTGGCATCTGGAAAATGTTATTCCAAAGCTCTCCCCAGTGCCAGGGGACCCCAGGCTCCGCAGAGAAGGGCTCACAGCTCTCCATGGCATGCAAGGAGAACAGCCACGGGGCCACCAGCCCGGTTCATGTCGGGAAGAGACATGGGATCCTTTGGGAGTAAACCAGCTCCCCGGACATCTCCTGCGAGGCTTTTGGGTCCCTGCACAGCACCCCTTCATCCCTGTTAGCCACGCCGAGGGCATCGCCACCCCTCCTCCCTCGTTGGGGTGGCGGAGTCGGAGGATGTTTAGGACCCAGGCTGTGCAGCTCCTCCCTTTCAGGTCTCTCCAGGGTTATTGCTTGGTGGGAGGTAGGTTCAGGGCTTGGTGGTATGAATGAAAGAGAGAGAGGAAATCTGGACTGAAAAGCTCAAACTGGAATAGCTCGCCTGTCTCCAGGCAACAGGCCTGACGCAACCGCTGGGGAAAAAAAAAAAAGTCCCTTAAATAAAAAAAAAAAACACACACACACAGAGATTTCTGAAGCGAGACAGAGAGGAGGATGAGACAGTCTCCTGAAGGCGCTGGTGATACTGCTCGGCAAATACCAAGTTGGAGACCCGAGGTGGAAGGAGGCAGCCAAGATGTCCGTGCAACCTTCCCTCTGACTCGCTGCACGGTAAGTTTGTTGCTGGCGTTGGCTTGGCCGTGCTGGGGCTGGGGGTGAGCACAGCCACCCCGGGGACACCCTGTCGTACCCTGGGGACATCCCACTGCACCCAGGACCGGAGCTGGCTGAGAGATGCCCGGTGCAGGAGGGGACCCCCATCCTTTCTAGCCTCACAGAAAAGGGTAGCAGCAAGGACCAGGTCCCTGGGGAGCATCGGGGTGGCGGCGATGTGGACCCACCAAGTTCAGCACTGGGGTCTGCCACTCCAGCTACAACGTGGTGGGGCTGGGGGCTTTTATTGTGTCCTCCCCCCAGACGCAACCTCCTGCTTTGCCGAAATCCCCTCGAGATGGCTGGCACGGTGACTCCCTGGCGACTGGGACAAGTTGGAAGCCAGGGCAGGGTTTGAGTCCTCCTTTATGGTGGGTTTCGCCGTCAGCTGGGAGCGGTGGGGGGGGGGCTTTACTCACTGCTTTCAAGTGGGGATTTTTCTGCACTGGCTGGGGTGTCATGGGGAAGAGTCTGGCCAGGTTTCGGGACGAGCACTTGTTGCTGCCTCTGCCCCCTCCCTGAGATTTACGAGAGCCCCGGCAAGGTTTTGTCAGCCTTGTGCAGCGCAGACATGATGGGATGGAGCGCGGTGGCTTCGCAGGGCGTAGCTACCTTTGATTTTTTGAAGCAGGCACTGCGTGCCGAGCAGAGCAGGTTTCCACCTGCTCAGGTCTGGCCCTCGCAGCTCACGTTAACGCTGAGGAGGGGAAAAAAAAACAGATAACAAAAAAAAAAAAAAAAAGGAAAAAATCATCACCTAGAACTTCTTCAGAGCCCTTTATAACAGCTTGGGGCTAATTGCTAAAATAATACCGTCAAGCCCACACCCCTCCCAGCCCAAGCGCTTGTGCAACCCCAGGCAGCGCTCCCCGGTGCGATGCAGAGCCCAGCACCCACATCGCCCCGGTCCAACAGCCTGCCCCCTCTCCAGCCCACGCAGCCCTCTCCCGCCTCTTCCGCAGCCGGCACCCGCGGGGGGCTACGGAGACCCCTCCCTATTTTCCTGGGATGCTCCCTGTATTATTCGGCACTGCTCAGCCCTTCGGAGCTTTTCTACATGGGGGACCTCAGTGGAAGGC